>OX467717.1:18558838-18791083 GCA_950111635.1 Agelastica alni | reverse complement strand
CTGTTGGTTGTATGGCTTTTACTTCTCTGATGTGGGTTCCAGGTCACAAGGGAGTTAAAGGAAACGAAAAAACATTGCCTTGCCAAAGAAAGGGCAAATACAAAATTTTCCGGCCCAGAACCCTTCTGTGGACTTTCCAAGGCCCACTTGAAAGAAAAGGTTCGACGTTGGGAAACAGATGAAATGGAATCTCACCGGCATAAAGTGCCGGGACAAAGGCAAGCGAAAAGGCTAGTAAGTCTTTCGCCAAGGAAAGCTAAACAGCTTCTCGAGATGGACAAGAAAGACTTGAAACTGGTGACGGGACTCCTCACTGGACACTGCCCTTTAAGGTACCACAAAAGATCCCATAGGTCGAAGTGCTTGAGAGGCAGCATGGCCTTTACGACCCACCCTACCACCTGAAAAAGATGGGCAAAACAGAGAGTGATAGTTGCCGCTACTGCGAGAACTTCGCTGAAACTGCAGAACATTTGCTTTGCGAATGCCCAGCGCTTTTCTGCAAGAGACTCAAGTTTCTGAAAGGAGCTTTCCTAAAGCTCTTCGACATCAGAAACTTAGCCCCCAGGAAACTAATAAACTTTACTCTCGAAGTCTCGGAATCCCGGGCCTCGAATATATTAAGGGTTTTGCGCAAAAGATCTTATAGGTCGAAGTGCTTAAGGGGCAGCATGGCCTTTACGACCCACCCGACAATCTACAATCTACAAGGGCTTGTACTTGTAAAATATAAAAATGAAAGTAAATTTATGAAAATACTTTTTAAAATTATTTTTTCAATAGTGGATAATAATACCTAACTTAACCCGTATCTATACTCACATATGAACGTAATACAAATTTGGGGCGTTATTTTAAATTTGTACAAGGACGCCAAAAGTGCTACGCGCGGGCCTGATCGCGTCAGTTGTTCTCAATGTACAGATAGTCGAGACACACACTGTATAAACTCGATATTCGTATTCCCGAAAGAGAAATTTCGGATTTCCCCATGCATGATATGTTTTTAAAAATTCACAAGGCCGCGCTGTTTTATCGATCCAAGGACTCTTTTACATGCATACTAATTCTATATTACAGCTTTAAAAGCAAACACTCTGACAGGTACCCATTAAAGCGACCTTAATTATGCAAATATTATTGTTTAAAATGTTCTATGTTTATTGGGAGATTTTTATTCAATAAAACACAGAACGGTGTAAAACAAAACCATCACCACCGTAATGAGCACATTAAAGGAAAACATTTTTTTATAATTAACTAAAAAGCTGCAAGGCCTAAAAATAATATAGTATAAAATAGAATTTATTGATCTCACAATATCAAATAATGACAGGTCAAATATGAACAAATAAAAACTAAAATTAAAAAGTCTAGCTAAAACTAGAACATTTACCTTAAAATTTAGGTCAACGAATATACAGTAAATATTACAAAAGACTAGAAAACACGTACGTCAAAAATTAAGATCAAACAATAGTATTGTTACAAATCCGGTCCTGTCGGCCTCCGATAATTCGACCGCTTTGATTGTCGGCCGCCGAAGGGGATCCGGCAAGGTCAAGCAACCGCTAGAACCACGTCGAACTTTGGAGAAACAGGTGGAATGATCTAGAATTGTGATATGGAGATATAAAAGGGGAAACAATCATAACAAGGAGTACCGGCTTATGTGTTTATGATATAATAAATGTAAATAGTTATATAGAGTTGTAAAAGTTGTATAGCTAAGTGAATATCTAATGTACTGTACTGAAATAAACATTGTTTTGTTACTGGATCGAAAGTTTTAATCGCCGAACCCAAGATAGAACTAAAAACCGTACCAGTATATTACATTACGAGTGTGAAAAATCACTTTCGCACGAGTAATGTACACTATTTTCCTTACGACGACGCAATAATTTACCAAGTTATGTATAATTAACATTTGAGATATTAGTACACGAAATATTACTAAATTAAAGACAACACGGTTTATTTCAAAAAGTAACAATAACTAATAATTTTTTTTTTGTAAATTGTAGTGGTGTCTGTAAAAGATTAGATTCTAAATTTTCTCGGATGTTATGAGAAAGTCTATTGCTTGTTCTAACTTACCATGGCATTCATCTTCAAAATACTGTCAGGTAATGCACCCTCATATTTTGATCAATTTATTGTTTTCCATCCCCAAACTCATAATTACCCCGCTAGGGGGAATACTAATTTATATGTACCACGTTTGAACTATACACGATCCCTGAACTCCTTATTCCATAAAGGACTATTGGACTACAAAAACCTTCCGCTTGAGATAAAACAAAGTGAATCTATTATGACATTCAAAAAAGGACTTACTATATAGTCGCAAAAAGGGTAAACCTATCGTGTGGGCCGTAGACGGCCCGCAGTGGGACTATTAGAAGGAGAAGGGATTATAGAAAGGAAATGATTGTGGGCCCGCTTTTTGAAAAGTTGCAGGTCATAGTTCTCTGGAAAAACTGGTTTTGGAAGCTTGTTCCATTCCGTAGCAGCCCTGTAAAAGAAGGATTCTTGATGGAGATTGGTCTTGTAGTGTTAATCTTGAGAGTAAATGGGTGAGACTGATCAGCGTGCCGAGTTCTTCGGCCGAATGTGGCCAATGGTGGTACAAGAGTTTTTATTTCTATGGAGCATCTGCCATGGAAATATCTGTAGAGCAATGACTGGTCTGCAACTCTTCTTCTATGTTCTAGAGGGTGAAGGTATCTGTGAGAGTTGAGCTGTTTATCAAGCGAATGGCTCTTTTTTGAATGAAATCTAGAAGACGAAGAGAATACCTTGGTGCTGAACCCCAAATGTGCGAGCAATACTCCAGTAGAAGTCGGATTTGAGCCTTGTACGTCGTCAACAGTTGATCAGGAGTAAAAAACTTTCTGGCTTTTCGCAGAAAACCTAGCCTCTGGCTTGCCGACTTTGCGATATTAGCAACATGGTCATGCCAAGACATATTATTGGACACCGTGACTCCCAAAATCGAGATGGAGGGACTTGGTTCAAGGGTTTTACCGGACATTGTGATGGGATGATTTGAGGAATTCACTTTCTTGGAAAACGTGGCACTTTGTGTTTTTGGGCGTTGAACTGAACAAGATTGTTGGTTCCCCACTCGACGATTGCTTTAAGATCTTTATTAATGGAATCAACATGTTCCTGCCTGAGTCTATTTGTATCATTCACCGAAAGTGATCGATAGGATGTTAAAAGTGAGACAAGTGTGCTATCGTCTGCAAAACTGTAAATGGGGTTCGTGGTGGTTTTCAAGAGGTCGTTGATGTGTAAAAGAAATAGGGTGGGGGACCCCGGCATTGGTTTTAAACGCATCAGAAAAAATACCGTTAACTGCCACATGTAAGGAGCGATCTTGCATGAAGCTCAAGAGCCATTGGCGCAGTTTGGTTGGGAGACCGTAGGCAGATAATTTACTTAACAATGCCTGGTGCCAAACGCGGTCAAAGGCTTTAGATATATCCAAGGCTATTGCACGGGATTCACCAAACTTTTCAATAGTGTTTGTCCAGAGCTGAGTGATATAAGCCAGCAAATCTCCAGTAGACCGAAGTTGTTCTTGTTCTTAAATCACTGCGCCCCTCCTTTGCTTGTGAGAGTAAAACTACAAAGAGCCGTGAGCGTGAGCTGCTAGTGCTGATTTGGACATGTAAAAGGGTCTAATCGGAGGGACGAAGTGTCCGTTAAAGCCGAAAGCCCGTTTTATAAAAATAGGTTTAAACTTTTTTTATTATTACACTGTATGTATTTAATGTTGCGTTTGGCAAAAGAAGCATAAAAATAGGATTAATGCTGCGGAGATGAGTAGACTGAGAATTATATAGCCGGAGTGACTCGGTTGGATAAAGTAAAGAATAGTGAGATAAGAGAACGCCGTGGTGTAAAAGAAGATTTGGTTACAAAGATAGACAAAGGAATGCTTAGATGGTTTGGACATGTAGAAGGGATGAATGAAGGAAGATTGACAGAACAAATTTATAAGGCGATTGTGAATGAGCGGAAGTCGGTAGAGGCCGACCTCGGCAAACATATCTCGATCAGATCAACATTGTTTTAAAGAAAGGCCAGGTCAAGAGTATCAACAACCAACGAGCATGTATGAGAGCACTGATGAAAGTAGAGGAAGCAAAAGATGTTTGTAAGAACCGTAGCGGAAGTGGAAGGAAGTGTTTTTTACCCCTACGGGAAAAAGGCGTGACTATATGTATGTATGTATTTAAATATAAATAAAAAGTTCAAAACACGAACAAAATTCCATTCAATTGTCTTCGGACACTCGTCGTGACGTTGCTGTTTGATATCGACAGCGACGCGCTTGCTTTCGGTAATCCTACTAAAAAGGGTCTGCATCTTGGCCATCAAACAAATTCTTTCAATCCTTTTTTAATGTTTGCTCTTCCACCTCTTTCTATGCTGCAGCAAAATTAAAAATTGTTCTGCGATATATTCGTTTGGATGCCAAAACTATTCCCCGGCCCAAGTGTTGAATAAGCGATTTTGTATTTTTTGGCAAAACATGTTACTAAAGTTTCCATCTTCTAAACGTAGAATACTTGCAGAGGAATGAGCAGGAGCGTTGTCAAAAATCAATAAATATTGCACCTCTTCACCTGCACCTCTAGAGAATTTTAAAGAGGCATTAATTTTATCTTTCTCGAAGATGATCCAGATCGCTGTATTGAATTTTGTAAGGAGATGGGTGAAAATTTTGAAATAATCTCAATTTTTTTAAATCCACATGTATTTCTGACGAATGCACATTTTTTCTTAATGGTTACGTTAATACACATTTTTATTTTTATTAAATAAATAAAAAAATATTTTTCCAAAAAAGTGCAAAACATCCCCCCTTCTAAATCATGTTTTTCCCAGGTACAAATTCCACCAATTCACCCCATCTTCCAGTTACTACTGCAGTAGCAACCGAGAAGACTTAAGGGATGAATGGTAGAACCATACAAGGGATAACATGAAAGTAGAAGAAACGATGAATTAGAAATGACGTGCACGTAAAAAGCCCCAACTTGGTTTGATTGACCTCTATATAAGCTTATATCCTCCAGTCGCACCCAAGGAGAGACCCATTCCCAGGTTAATTGTGCTAAAAAACTTATATAAGTATCAACTGTGGTTGAGTCTCTGTCGGTGGGTTTTAACGATACGATACGATACGTATAAAAGTCTAGCGATGGGCGATCATTTTTACGAACTATGATTCAATCACTGATACTAATAAATATCAAATTTTTAATTTCGGAAAAATAGCGTCACGATTTATCGTAACCCCACCTTTTTCTTTACTGCTTCTACTATTTTTATTTTTATTTAAAATTAATTTTTTTTTTCTGTGTGTATATGTGGCTTTGCGTGTGTGTCTTTCTTCCTTTGTTATTCAGCTCATGGTTCAGTACGTTCCTTACTGATAAAAGTATTAAATATTATACTGCATCAGTTGATAGTCGTTTTGAATATATCGATATATCGCTTCTAGAAATATTTCCTATAGCTATTAATGTATTTATAATAAAACTATAGACATTTTGATGTGGAACAGCTAGATAAAATAAATTCATTTTTTGATTATTGCCCGTATTTATAAAAAATCACGAAAAACGTCAATTTTAAATTATTGTTTTTGACAAAATCAATAACTATACGGAATTACTTATTAAATTACTGTGTTTCTGGATTTTTGGTTATTCTACACTGTATGTTGTGTAAATTAAAATTGTTTTATAAGATGACCGCAATAAATTTGAAAACATTTCAACGTCATTTTTTAAAGTATGATAAAAATAATCCCCCCGGAAATAAATAAAGTGAGCAAAACTGCGTCTGCTACACACAAAATACAGGTTTTGCAAATTTACAAATGTTTTTTCACGGATTTTTAATTTAAAAAGAAAAATTGCATGTAATAGTTCGTCATCTACTTTCAGAATATAATTTAATCTATTTCAATTATGCGATAATTAATTATTTACGATAAAGTCACGTTATCGCACATCTCTACTAACAGATAGAAGACCTGCGCGTCCTTTACTAAGCTGTTCATCGAATCGACCAATCAGAGATTGTGACGCTTCTAATAGTAGCCCGATCATTATTTTAAAACTGACACAATTATTAAACTATTATAGTACGGTATATATGCTAAAATGTTGATGAATTTATGTCTTAAATATTGGTTTTCTTTTTTAAAAATAAATAAGCATACAGTTCTGTACTTAGAAAGCGTTTTGCTTTATTTTTAAAAATGGTTTTGATAAAATATTTTTACAACATAATTGTTTTTTGTTTATTTTAAGTTAATTTATTTAATTTTCGCAAAACTAAAGCTCGAATTTTCATTAACTTCAGGAAGGTGTTAATAATTCATGTAACAATAAATTTTTATTGCAGAAAAAACAAAATGGCAGCTTCTGATTATGATCCGATTCTTCTAAATATAAGTACATGTATTAGGTTTTTAGGGTCGGAGAATATGATTTTGGTCAAAAATTGTTATTTTCGTCAAAATTCATAAATTCAAAATGGCGAGTTTTGTGATTATGGACCGATTTAATTCTAAATTGGTACGTGGGAGTTTTCGAAGTAAAGGAGTATGATTTTTTTGTCAAAATTTTTAAATTCAAGATGGCAGACGAGTTTTGTGATTATGGACCGATTTAATTCTAAATTGGTACGTGGGAGTTTTCGAAGTAAAGGAGTATGATTTTTTTGTCAAAATTTTTAAATTCAAGATGGCGGTTGAGCTCTATTATTATGGTCTGATTCGATTCTAAATTGGTACGTGGGAGTTTTAGAAGTAAAGAAGTATGATTTCTTTGTCAAAATTTTTAAATTCAAGATGGCAGACGAGTTTTGTGATTATGGACTGATTTAATTCTAAATTGGTACGTGGGAGTTTTAGAAGTAAAGAAGTATGATTTCTTTGTCAAAATTTTTAAATTCAAGATGGCAGACGAGTTTTGTGATTATGGACCGATTTAATTCTAAATTGGTACGTGGGAGTTTTCGAAGTAAAGGAGTATGATTTTTTTGTCAAAATTTTTAAATTCAAGATGGCGGTTGAGCTCTATTATTATGGTCTGATTCGATTCTAAATTGGTACGTGGGAGTTTTAGAAGTAAAGAAGTATGATTTCTTTGTCAAAATTTTTAAATTCAAGATGGCAGACGAGTTTTGTGATTATGGACTGATTTAATTCTAAATTGGTACGTGGGAGTTTTAGAAGTAAAGAAGTATGATTTCTTTGTCAAAATTTTTAAATTCAAGATGGCAGACGAGTTTTGTGATTATGGACCGATTTAATTCTAAATTGGTACGTGGGAGTTTTCGAAGTAAAGGAGTATGATTTTTTTGTCAAAATTTTTAAATTCAAGATGGCGGTTGAGCTCTATTATTATGGTCTGATTCGATTCTAAATTGGTACGTGGGAGTTTTAGAAGTAAAGAAGTATGATTTCTTTGTCAAAATTTTTAAATTCAAGATGGCAGACGAGTTTTGTGATTATGGACTGATTTAATTCTAAATTGGTACGTGGGAGTTTTAGAAGTAAAGAAGTATGATTTCTTTGTCAAAATTTTTAAATTCAAGATGGCAGACGAGTTTTGTGATTATGGACCGATTTAATTCTAAATTGGTACGTGGGAGTTTTCGAAGTAAAGGAGTATGATTTTTTTGTCAAAATTTTTAAATTCAAGATGGCGGTTGAGCTCTATTATTATGGTCTGATTCGATTCTAAATTGGTACGTGGGAGTTTTAGAAGTAAAAAAGTATGATTTCTTTGTCAAAATTTTTAAATTCAAGATGGCAGACGAGTTTTGTAATTATGGACTGATTTAATTCTAAATTGGTACGTGGGAGTTTTAGAAGTAAAGAAGTATGATTTCTTTGTCAAAATTTTTAAATTCAAGATGGCAGACGAGTTTTGTGATTATGGACCGATTTAATTCTAAATTGGTACGTGGGAGTTTTCGAAGTAAAGGAGTATGATTTTTTTGTCAAAATTTTTAAATTCAAGATGGCGGTTGAGCTCTATTATTATGGTCTGATTCGATTCTAAATTGGTACGTGGGAGTTTTAGAAGTAAAGAAGTATGATTTCTTTGTCAAAATTTTTAAATTCAAGATGGCAGACGAGTTTTGTGATTATGGACTGATTTAATTCTAAATTGGTACGTGGGAGTTTTAGAAGTAAAGAAGTATGATTTCTTTGTCAAAATTTTTAAATTCAAGATGGCAGACGAGTTTTGTGATTATGGACCGATTTAATTCTAAATTGGTACGTGGGAGTTTTCGAAGTAAAGGAGTATGATTTTTTTGTCAAAATTTTTAAATTCAAGATGGCGGTTGAGCTCTATTATTATGGTCTGATTCGATTCTAAATTGGTACGTGGGAGTTTTAGAAGTAAAGAAGTATGATTTCTTTGTCAAAATTTTTAAATTCAAGATGGCAGACGAGTTTTGTAATTATGGACTGATTTAATTCTAAATTGGTACGTGGGAGTTTTAGAAGTAAAGAAGTATGATTTCTTTGTCAAAATTTTTAAATTCAAGATGGCAGACGAGTTTTGTGATTATGGACCGATTTAATTCTAAATTGGTACGTGGGAGTTTTAGAAGTAAAGAAGTATGATTTCTTTGTCAAAATTTTTAAATTCAAGATGGCAGACGAGTTTTGTGATTATGGACCGATTTAATTCTAAATTGGTACGTGGGAGTTTTCGAAGTAAAGGAGTATGATTTTTTTGTCAAAATTTTTAAATTCAAGATGGCGGTTGAGCTCTATTATTATGGTCTGATTCGATTCTAAATTGGTACGTGGGAGTTTTAGAAGTAAAGAAGTATGATTTCTTTGTCAAAATTTTTAAATTCAAGATGGCAGACGAGTTTTGTAATTATGGACTGATTTAATTCTAAATTGGTACGTGGGAGTTTTAGAAGTAAAGAAGTATGATTTCTTTGTCAAAATTTTTAAATTCAAGATGGCAGACGAGTTTTGTGATTATGGACCGATTTAATTCTAAATTGGTACGTGGGAGTTTTCGAAGTAAAGGAGTATGATTTTTTTGTCAAAATTTTTAAATTCAAGATGGCGGTTGAGCTCTATTATTATGGTCTGATTCGATTCTAAATTGGTACGTGGGAGTTTTCGAAGTAAAGGAGTATGATTTTTTTGTCAAAATTTTTAAATTCAAGATGGCGGTTGAGCTCTATTATTATGGTCTGATTCGATTCTAAATTGGTACGTGGGAGTTTTAGAAGTAAAAAAGTATGATTTCTTTGTCAAAATTTTTAAATTCAAGATGGCAGACGAGTTTTGTGATTATGGACCGATTTAATTCTAAATTGGTACGTGGGAGTTTTCGAAGTAAAGGAGTATGATTTTTTTGTCAAAATTTTTAAATTCAAGATGGCGGTTGAGCTCTATTATTATGGTCTGATTCGATTCTAAATTGGTACGTGGGAGTTTTAGAAGTAAAGAAGTATGATTTCTTTGTCAAAATTTTTAAATTCAAGATGGCAGACGAGTTTTGTGATTATGGACCGATTTAATTCTAAATTGGTACGTGGGAGTTTTCGAAGTAAAGGAGTATGATTTTTTTGTCAAAATTTTTAAATTCAAGATGGCGGTTGAGCTCTATTATTATGGTCTGATTCGATTCTAAATTGGTACGTGGGAGTTTTCGAAGTAAAGGAGTATGATTTTTTTGTCAAAATTTTTAAATTCAAGATGGCGGTTGAGCTCTATTATTATGGTCTGATTCGATTCTAAATTGGTACGTGGGAGTTTTAGAAGTAAAAAAGTATGATTTCTTTGTCAAAATTTTTAAATTCAAGATGGCAGACGAGTTTTGTGATTATGGACCGATTTAATTCTAAATTGGTACGTGGGAGTTTTCGAAGTAAAGGAGTATGATTTTTTTGTCAAAATTTTTAAATTCAAGATGGCGGTTGAGCTCTATTATTATGGTCTGATTCGATTCTAAATTGGTACGTGGGAGTTTTAGAAGTAAAGAAGTATGATTTCTTTGTCAAAATTTTTAAATTCAAGATGGCAGACGAGTTTTGTAATTATGGACTGATTTAATTCTAAATTGGTACGTGGGAGTTTTAGAAGTAAAGAAGTATGATTTCTTTGTCAAAATTTTTAAATTCAAGATGGCAGACGAGTTTTGTGATTATGGACCGATTTAATTCTAAATTGGTACGTGGGAGTTTTCGAAGTAAAGGAGTATGATTTTTTTGTCAAAATTTTTAAATTCAAGATGGCGGTTGAGCTCTATTATTATGGTCTGATTCGATTCTAAATTGGTACGTGGGAGTTTTAGAAGTAAAGAAGTATGATTTCTTTGTCAAAATTTTTAAATTCAAGATGGCAGACGAGTTTTGTAATTATGGACTGATTTAATTCTAAATTGGTACGTGGGAGTTTTAGAAGTAAAGAAGTATGATTTCTTTGTCAAAATTTTTAAATTCAAGATGGCAGACGAGTTTTGTGATTATGGACCGATTTAATTCTAAATTGGTACGTGGGAGTTTTCGAAGTAAAGGAGTATGATTTTTTTGTCAAAATTTTTAAATTCAAGATGGCGGTTGAGCTCTATTATTATGGTCTGATTCGATTCTAAATTGGTACGTGGGAGTTTTAGAAGTAAAAAAGTATGATTTCTTTGTCAAAATTTTTAAATTCAAGATGGCAGACGAGTTTTGTAATTATGGACTGATTTAATTCTAAATTGGTACGTGGGAGTTTTAGAAGTAAAGAAGTATGATTTCTTTGTCAAAATTTTTAAATTCAAGATGGCAGACGAGTTTTGTGATTATGGACCGATTTAATTCTAAATTGGTACGTGGGAGTTTTCGAAGTAAAGGAGTATGATTTTTTTGTCAAAATTTTTAAATTCAAGATGGCGGTTGAGCTCTATTATTATGGTCTGATTCGATTCTAAATTGGTACGTGGGAGTTTTAGAAGTAAAAAAGTATGATTTCTTTGTCAAAATTTTTAAATTCAAGATGGCAGACGAGTTTTGTGATTATGGACCGATTTAATTCTAAATTGGTACGTGGGAGTTTTCGAAGTAAAGGAGTATGATTTTTTTGTCAAAATTTTTAAATTCAAGATGGCGGTTGAGCTCTATTATTATGGTCTGATTCGATTCTAAATTGGTACGTGGGAGTTTTAGAAGTAAAAAAGTATGATTTCTTTGTCAAAATTTTTAAATTCAAGATGGCAGACGAGTTTTGTAATTATGGACTGATTTAATTCTAAATTGGTACGTGGGAGTTTTAGAAGTAAAGACGTATGATTTCTTTGTCAAAATTTTTAAATTCAAGATGGCAGACGAGTTTTGTGATTATGGACCGATTTAATTCTAAATTGGTACGTGGGAGTTTTCGAAGTAAAGGAGTATGATTTTTTTGTCAAAATTTTTAAATTCAAGATGGCGGTTGAGCTCTATTATTATGGTCTGATTCGATTCTAAATTGGTACGTGGGAGTTTTAGAAGTAAAAAAGTATGATTTCTTTGTCAAAATTTTTAAATTCAAGATGGCAGACGAGTTTTGTAATTATGGACTGATTTAATTCTAAATTGGTACGTGGGAGTTTTAGAAGTAAAGAAGTATGATTTCTTTGTCAAAATTTTTAAATTCAAGATGGCAGACGAGTTTTGTGATTATGGACCGATTTAATTCTAAATTGGTACGTGGGAGTTTTCGAAGTAAAGGAGTATGATTTTTTTGTCAAAATTTTTAAATTCAAGATGGCGGTTGAGCTCTATTATTATGGTCTGATTCGATTCTAAATTGGTACGTGGGAGTTTTAGAAGTAAAGAAGTATGATTTCTTTGTCAAAATTTTTAAATTCAAGATGGCAGACGAGTTTTGTAATTATGGACTGATTTAATTCTAAATTGGTACGTGGGAGTTTTAGAAGTAAAGAAGTATGATTTCTTTGTCAAAATTTTTAAATTCAAGATGGCAGACGAGTTTTGTGATTATGGACCGATTTAATTCTAAATTGGTACGTGGGAGTTTTCGAAGTAAAGGAGTATGATTTTTTTGTCAAAATTTTTAAATTCAAGATGGCGGTTGAGCTCTATTATTATGGTCTGATTCGATTCTAAATTGGTACGTGGGAGTTTTAGAAGTAAAAAAGTATGATTTCTTTGTCAAAATTTTTAAATTCAAGATGGCAGACGAGTTTTGTAATTATGGACTGATTTAATTCTAAATTGGTACGTGGGAGTTTTAGAAGTAAAGAAGTATGATTTCTTTGTCAAAATTTTTAAATTCAAGATGGCAGACGAGTTTTGTGATTATGGACCGATTTAATTCTAAATTGGTACGTGGGAGTTTTCGAAGTAAAGGAGTATGATTTTTTTGTCAAAATTTTTAAATTCAAGATGGCGGTTGAGCTCTATTATTATGGTCTGATTCGATTCTAAATTGGTACGTGGGAGTTTTAGAAGTAAAGAAGTATGATTTCTTTGTCAAAATTTTTAAATTCAAGATGGCAGACGAGTTTTGTAATTATGGACTGATTTAATTCTAAATTGGTACGTGGGAGTTTTAGAAGTAAAGAAGTATGATTTCTTTGTCAAAATTTTTAAATTCAAGATGGCAGACGAGTTTTGTGATTATGGACCGATTTAATTCTAAATTGGTACGTGGGAGTTTTCGAAGTAAAGGAGTATGATTTTTTTGTCAAAATTTTTAAATTCAAGATGGCGGTTGAGCTCTATTATTATGGTCTGATTCGATTCTAAATTGGTACGTGGGAGTTTTAGAAGTAAAAAAGTATGATTTCTTTGTCAAAATTTTTAAATTCAAGATGGCAGACGAGTTTTGTAATTATGGACTGATTTAATTCTAAATTGGTACGTGGGAGTTTTAGAAGTAAAGAAGTATGATTTCTTTGTCAAAATTTTTAAATTCAAGATGGCAGACGAGTTTTGTGATTATGGACCGATTTAATTCTAAATTGGTACGTGGGAGTTTTCGAAGTAAAGGAGTATGATTTTTTTGTCAAAATTTTTAAATTCAAGATGGCGGTTGAGCTCTATTATTATGGTCTGATTCGATTCTAAATTGGTACGTGGGAGTTTTAGAAGTAAAAAAGTATGATTTCTTTGTCAAAATTTTTAAATTCAAGATGGCAGACGAGTTTTGTAATTATGGACTGATTTAATTCTAAATTGGTACGTGGGAGTTTTCGAAGTAAAGGAGTATGATTTTTTTGTCAAAATTTTTAAATTCAAGATGGCAGACGAGTTTTGTAATTATGGACTGATTTAATTCTAAATTGGTACGTGGGAGTTTTAGAAGTAAAGAAGTATGATTTCTTTGTCAAAATTTTTAAATTCAAGATGGCAGACGAGTTTTGTAATTATGGTCTGATTCGATTCTAAATTGGTACGTGGGAGTTTTAGAAGTAAAGAAGTATGATTTCTTTGTCAAAATTTTTAAATTCAAGATGGCAGACGAGTTTTGTAATTATGGACTGATTTAATTCTAAATTGGTACGTGGGAGTTTTAGAAGTAAAGAAGTATGATTTCTTTGTCAAAATTTTTAAATTCAAGATGGCAGACGAGTTTTGTGATTATGGACCGATTTAATTCTAAATTGGTACGTGGGAGTTTTCGAAGTAAAGGAGTATGATTTTTTTGTCAAAATTTTTAAATTCAAGATGGCGGTTGAGCTCTATTATTATGGTCTGATTCGATTCTAAATTGGTACGTGGGAGTTTTAGAAGTAAAAAAGTATGATTTCTTTGTCAAAATTTTTAAATTCAAGATGGCAGACGAGTTTTGTAATTATGGACTGATTTAATTCTAAATTGGTACGTGGGAGTTTTAGAAGTAAAGAAGTATGATTTCTTTGTCAAAATTTTTAAATTCAAGATGGCAGACGAGTTTTGTGATTATGGACCGATTTAATTCTAAATTGGTACGTGGGAGTTTTCGAAGTAAAGGAGTATGATTTTTTTGTCAAAATTTTTAAATTCAAGATGGCGGTTGAGCTCTATTATTATGGTCTGATTCGATTCTAAATTGGTACGTGGGAGTTTTAGAAGTAAAAAAGTATGATTTCTTTGTCAAAATTTTTAAATTCAAGATGGCAGACGAGTTTTGTAATTATGGACTGATTTAATTCTAAATTGGTACGTGGGAGTTTTCGAAGTAAAGGAGTATGATTTTTTTGTCAAAATTTTTAAATTCAAGATGGCAGACGAGTTTTGTAATTATGGACTGATTCGATTCTAAATTGGTACGTGGGAGTTTTAGAAGTAAAGAAGTATGATTTCTTTGTCAAAATTTTTAAATTCAAGATGGCAGACGAGTTTTGTAATTATGGTCTGATTCGATTCTAAATTGGTACGTGGGAGTTTTAGAAGTAAAGAAGTATGATTTCTTTGTCAAAATTTTTAAATTCAAGATGGCAGACGAGTTTTGTAATTATGGACTGATTTAATTCTAAATTGGTACGTGGGAGTTTTAGAAGTAAAGAAGTATGATTTCTTTGTCAAAATTTTTAAATTCAAGATGGCAGACGAGTTTTGTGATTATGGACCGATTTAATTCTAAATTGGTACGTGGGAGTTTTCGAAGTAAAGGAGTATGATTTTTTTGTCAAAATTTTTAAATTCAAGATGGCGGTTGAGCTCTATTATTATGGTCTGATTCGATTCTAAATTGGTACGTGGGAGTTTTAGAAGTAAAGAAGTATGATTTCTTTGTCAAAATTTTTAAATTCAAGATGGCAGACGAGTTTTGTAATTATGGACTGATTTAATTCTAAATTGGTACGTGGGAGTTTTCGAAGTAAAGGAGTATGATTTTTTTGTCAAAATTTTTAAATTCAAGATGGCAGACGAGTTTTGTAATTATGGACTGATTCGATTCTAAATTGGTACGTGGGAGTTTTAGAAGTAAAGAAGTATGATTTCTTTGTCAAAATTTTTAAATTCAAGATGGCAGACGAGTTTTGTAATTATGGTCTGATTCGATTCTAAATTGGTACGTGGGAGTTTTAGAAGTAAAGAAGTATGATTTCTTTGTCAAAATTTTTAAATTCAAGATGGCAGACGAGTTTTGTAATTATGGACTGATTTAATTCTAAATTGGTACGTGGGAGTTTTAGAAGTAAAGAAGTATGATTTCTTTGTCAAAATTTTTAAATTCAAGATGGCAGACGAGTTTTGTGATTATGGACCGATTTAATTCTAAATTGGTACGTGGGAGTTTTCGAAGTAAAGGAGTATGATTTTTTTGTCAAAATTTTTAAATTCAAGATGGCGGTTGAGCTCTATTATTATGGTCTGATTCGATTCTAAATTGGTACGTGGGAGTTTTAGAAGTAAAAAAGTATGATTTCTTTGTCAAAATTTTTAAATTCAAGATGGCAGACGAGTTTTGTAATTATGGACTGATTTAATTCTAAATTGGTACGTGGGAGTTTTAGAAGTAAAGAAGTATGATTTCTTTGTCAAAATTTTTAAATTCAAGATGGCAGACGAGTTTTGTGATTATGGACCGATTTAATTCTAAATTGGTACGTGGGAGTTTTCGAAGTAAAGGAGTATGATTTTTTTGTCAAAATTTTTAAATTCAAGATGGCGGTTGAGCTCTATTATTATGGTCTGATTCGATTCTAAATTGGTACGTGGGAGTTTTAGAAGTAAAAAAGTATGATTTCTTTGTCAAAATTTTTAAATTCAAGATGGCAGACGAGTTTTGTAATTATGGACTGATTTAATTCTAAATTGGTACGTGGGAGTTTTAGAAGTAAAGAAGTATGATTTCTTTGTCAAAATTTTTAAATTCAAGATGGCAGACGAGTTTTGTGATTATGGACCGATTTAATTCTAAATTGGTACGTGGGAGTTTTCGAAGTAAAGGAGTATGATTTTTTTGTCAAAATTTTTAAATTCAAGATGGCGGTTGAGCTCTATTATTATGGTCTGATTCGATTCTAAATTGGTACGTGGGAGTTTTAGAAGTAAAAAAGTATGATTTCTTTGTCAAAATTTTTAAATTCAAGATGGCAGACGAGTTTTGTAATTATGGACTGATTTAATTCTAAATTGGTACGTGGGAGTTTTCGAAGTAAAGGAGTATGATTTTTTTGTCAAAATTTTTAAATTCAAGATGGCAGACGAGTTTTGTAATTATGGACTGATTTAATTCTAAATTGGTACGTGGGAGTTTTAGAAGTAAAGAAGTATGATTTCTTTGTCAAAATTTTTAAATTCAAGATGGCAGACGAGTTTTGTGATTATGGACCGATTTAATTCTAAATTGGTACGTGGGAGTTTTCGAAGTAAAGGAGTATGATTTTTTTGTCAAAATTTTTAAATTCAAGATGGCGGTTGAGCTCTATTATTATGGTCTGATTCGATTCTAAATTGGTACGTGGGAGTTTTAGAAGTAAAAAAGTATGATTTCTTTGTCAAAATTTTTAAATTCAAGATGGCAGACGAGTTTTGTAATTATGGACTGATTTAATTCTAAATTGGTACGTGGGAGTTTTAGAAGTAAAGAAGTATGATTTCTTTGTCAAAATTTTTAAATTCAAGATGGCAGACGAGTTTTGTGATTATGGACCGATTTAATTCTAAATTGGTACGTGGGAGTTTTCGAAGTAAAGGAGTATGATTTTTTTGTCAAAATTTTTAAATTCAAGATGGCGGTTGAGCTCTATTATTATGGTCTGATTCGATTCTAAATTGGTACGTGGGAGTTTTAGAAGTAAAAAAGTATGATTTCTTTGTCAAAATTTTTAAATTCAAGATGGCAGACGAGTTTTGTAATTATGGACTGATTTAATTCTAAATTGGTACGTGGGAGTTTTCGAAGTAAAGGAGTATGATTTTTTTGTCAAAATTTTTAAATTCAAGATGGCAGACGAGTTTTGTAATTATGGACTGATTTAATTCTAAATTGGTACGTGGGAGTTTTAGAAGTAAAGAAGTATGATTTCTTTGTCAAAATTTTTAAATTCAAGATGGCAGACGAGTTTTGTAATTATGGTCTGATTCGATTCTAAATTGGTACGTGGGAGTTTTAGAAGTAAAAAAGTATGATTTCTTTGTCAAAATTTTTAAATTCAAGATGGCAGACGAGTTTTGTAATTATGGACTGATTTAATTCTAAATTGGTACGTGGGAGTTTTAGAAGTAAAGAAGTATGATTTCTTTGTCAAAATTTTTAAATTCAAGATGGCAGACGAGTTTTGTGATTATGGACCGATTTAATTCTAAATTGGTACGTGGGAGTTTTCGAAGTAAAGGAGTATGATTTTTTTGTCAAAATTTTTAAATTCAAGATGGCGGTTGAGCTCTATTATTATGGTCTGATTCGATTCTAAATTGGTACGTGGGAGTTTTAGAAGTAAAAAAGTATGATTTCTTTGTCAAAATTTTTAAATTCAAGATGGCAGACGAGTTTTGTAATTATGGACTGATTTAATTCTAAATTGGTACGTGGGAGTTTTAGAAGTAAAGAAGTATGATTTCTTTGTCAAAATTTTTAAATTCAAGATGGCAGACGAGTTTTGTGATTATGGACCGATTTAATTCTAAATTGGTACGTGGGAGTTTTCGAAGTAAAGGAGTATGATTTTTTTGTCAAAATTTTTAAATTCAAGATGGCGGTTGAGCTCTATTATTATGGTCTGATTCGATTCTAAATTGGTACGTGGGAGTTTTAGAAGTAAAGAAGTATGATTTCTTTGTCAAAATTTTTAAATTCAAGATGGCAGACGAGTTTTGTAATTATGGACTGATTTAATTCTAAATTGGTACGTGGGAGTTTTAGAAGTAAAGAAGTATGATTTCTTTGTCAAAATTTTTAAATTCAAGATGGCAGACGAGTTTTGTGATTATGGACCGATTTAATTCTAAATTGGTACGTGGGAGTTTTCGAAGTAAAGGAGTATGATTTTTTTGTCAAAATTTTTAAATTCAAGATGGCGGTTGAGCTCTATTATTATGGTCTGATTCGATTCTAAATTGGTACGTGGGAGTTTTAGAAGTAAAAAAGTATGATTTCTTTGTCAAAATTTTTAAATTCAAGATGGCAGACGAGTTTTGTAATTATGGACTGATTTAATTCTAAATTGGTACGTGGGAGTTTTAGAAGTAAAGAAGTATGATTTCTTTGTCAAAATTTTTAAATTCAAGATGGCAGACGAGTTTTGTGATTATGGACCGATTTAATTCTAAATTGGTACGTGGGAGTTTTCGAAGTAAAGGAGTATGATTTTTTTGTCAAAATTTTTAAATTCAAGATGGCGGTTGAGCTCTATTATTATGGTCTGATTCGATTCTAAATTGGTACGTGGGAGTTTTAGAAGTAAAAAAGTATGATTTCTTTGTCAAAATTTTTAAATTCAAGATGGCAGACGAGTTTTGTAATTATGGACTGATTTAATTCTAAATTGGTACGTGGGAGTTTTCGAAGTAAAGGAGTATGATTTTTTTGTCAAAATTTTTAAATTCAAGATGGCGGTTGAGCTCTATTATTATGGTCTGATTCGATTCTAAATTGGTACGTGGGAGTTTTAGAAGTAAAGAAGTATGATTTCTTTGTCAAAATTTTTAAATTCAAGATGGCAGACGAGTTTTGTAATTATGGACTGATTTAATTCTAAATTGGTACGTGGGAGTTTTAGAAGTAAAGAAGTATGATTTCTTTGTCAAAATTTTTAAATTCAAGATGGCAGACGAGTTTTGTGATTATGGACCGATTTAATTCTAAATTGGTACGTGGGAGTTTTCGAAGTAAAGGAGTATGATTTTTTTGTCAAAATTTTTAAATTCAAGATGGCGGTTGAGCTCTATTATTATGGTCTGATTCGATTCTAAATTGGTACGTGGGAGTTTTAGAAGTAAAAAAGTATGATTTCTTTGTCAAAATTTTTAAATTCAAGATGGCAGACGAGTTTTGTAATTATGGACTGATTTAATTCTAAATTGGTACGTGGGAGTTTTAGAAGTAAAGAAGTATGATTTCTTTGTCAAAATTTTTAAATTCAAGATGGCAGACGAGTTTTGTGATTATGGACCGATTTAATTCTAAATTGGTACGTGGGAGTTTTCGAAGTAAAGGAGTATGATTTTTTTGTCAAAATTTTTAAATTCAAGATGGCGGTTGAGCTCTATTATTATGGTCTGATTCGATTCTAAATTGGTACGTGGGAGTTTTAGAAGTAAAAAAGTATGATTTCTTTGTCAAAATTTTTAAATTCAAGATGGCAGACGAGTTTTGTAATTATGGACTGATTTAATTCTAAATTGGTACGTGGGAGTTTTAGAAGTAAAGAAGTATGATTTCTTTGTCAAAATTTTTAAATTCAAGATGGCAGACGAGTTTTGTGATTATGGACCGATTTAATTCTAAATTGGTACGTGGGAGTTTTCGAAGTAAAGGAGTATGATTTTTTTGTCAAAATTTTTAAATTCAAGATGGCGGTTGAGCTCTATTATTATGGTCTGATTCGATTCTAAATTGGTACGTGGGAGTTTTAGAAGTAAAAAAGTATGATTTCTTTGTCAAAATTTTTAAATTCAAGATGGCAGACGAGTTTTGTAATTATGGACTGATTTAATTCTAAATTGGTACGTGGGAGTTTTCGAAGTAAAGGAGTATGATTTTTTTGTCAAAATTTTTAAATTCAAGATGGCGGTTGAGCTCTATTATTATGGTCTGATTCGATTCTAAATTGGTACGTGGGAGTTTTAGAAGTAAAGAAGTATGATTTCTTTGTCAAAATTTTTAAATTCAAGATGGCAGACGAGTTTTGTAATTATGGACTGATTTAATTCTAAATTGGTACGTGGGAGTTTTAGAAGTAAAGAAGTATGATTTCTTTGTCAAAATTTTTAAATTCAAGATGGCAGACGAGTTTTGTGATTATGGACCGATTTAATTCTAAATTGGTACGTGGGAGTTTTCGAAGTAAAGGAGTATGATTTTTTTGTCAAAATTTTTAAATTCAAGATGGCGGTTGAGCTCTATTATTATGGTCTGATTCGATTCTAAATTGGTACGTGGGAGTTTTAGAAGTAAAGAAGTATGATTTCATTGTCAAAATTTTTAAATTCAAGATGGCAGACGAGTTTTGTGATTATGGACTGATTTAATTCTAAATTGGTACGTGGGAGTTTTAGAAGTAAAGAAGTATGATTTCTTTGTCAAAATTTTTAAATTCAAGATGGCAGACGAGTTTTGTGATTATGGACCGATTTAATTCTAAATTGGTACGTGGGAGTTTTCGAAGTAAAGGAGTATGATTTTTTTGTCAAAATTTTTAAATTCAAGATGGCGGTTGAGCTCTATTATTATGGTCTGATTCGATTCTAAATTGGTACGTGGGAGTTTTAGAAGTAAAGAAGTATGATTTCTTTGTCAAAATTTTTAAATTCAAGATGGCAGACGAGTTTTGTGATTATGGACTGATTTAATTCTAAATTGGTACGTGGGAGTTTTAGAAGTAAAGAAGTATGATTTCTTTGTCAAAATTTTTAAATTCAAGATGGCAGACGAGTTTTGTGATTATGGACCGATTTAATTCTAAATTGGTACGTGGGAGTTTTAGAAGTAAAGGAGTATGATTTTTTTGTCCAAATTTTTAAATTCAAGATGGCGGATGAGTTTTGTGATTATGTTCCGATTCCATTCTAAATTGGTACGTGGGAGTTTAAGAAGTAAAGAAGTATGATTTTTTTGTAAAAAATTTTAAATTCAAGATGGCGGTCGAGCTCTATTATTATGGTCTGATTCGATTCTAAAATGGTACGTGGGAGTTTTAAAAGTAAAGGAGTATGATTTTTGTCAACATTTTTAAATTCAAGATGTCGGACCAGTTTTGTGATTATTGTACGATTCGATTCTAAATTGGTACGTGGGAGTTTTAGAAGTAAAGGAGTATTTTTTTTAGTCAAAATTTTTAAATTCAAGATGGCGGACGAGTTTTGTGATCATGGTCCGATTCGATTCTAAATTGGTATGTGGGAGTTTTTGGAGTATAATTTTGTTTGTGTTAACATTTTTAAACTGGCGGAATTGTTTTGAAATTAATATTATCAGCGTATATGATATTGTTGATAGGGATGCCGTTAACTTTAATTTCCAAAGTTCTTGTCGCAAGTGCATCCTGAAACGCTCTTTCCACGTACAGATTGAACAGCATTGGTGATAAAATGCATCCTTGTCTTACATATTTTTTAATTGGGAATTTTTTTGTCTTACTTTCACATGGGAAACGTACTCCGATGGTTTGCATTTACCTGCAATGCTGCTGAATTACGAAGCATTTATAGATCTTCATACCTTATATACATTAAAACGCACATTTAAGTCTGTGTCTCTAAACAAATTTTGGGTTGGTATTAAGAGTGAATACCCTGAAGTAGCCAATAAGTCTATCTTAACTTTGCTCCCTTTTGTCTCAACGTATTATTGTTAAACAGGTTTTTCAGCTTACATTTACACAAAAAAACAAATTTAGGTCGAGATTGGATGCTACTTCAGACATGCGCATAAAACTGTCGAACATAATAATTATTAATGACTCGGTAAACCATTTCATTCTTCACATCAAAAGTTAAAGTGAAGAATGAAAGTGATTCATTTTTAAAATACTTATAATTTAAGTGTTGTTTTTTAAATAAATTGCGGTGTCTTTCATTTGTAATTATTTGATGTGAGGTTCCATAAAGTATAACTCGACAAGCGTAATGACTCACTTGGAAATGCGCGACCGAAAGAGAGACGCAAGCTCTCCGACAAAAGATAGAAAATGATCGAGCACACTTAAACGATCATGGTCGTAGGTACAGCGAGCTGCTTGGGTAAAATAGTTTTTAGTTTATCACTGAAGGTTAAAGATACAGAAAACTGGTATATCTATCTGTTGTATATTTACTAGAAAAACGAAGTTCGTTTACAAATATAATATTCTTGTTTACCGGCTTATAAGGAATGTAGATGTTTAAAAAATATTAAAATAAAATGCGGTTTTTATACCCGTTGGAAAATATTTATATTTTTTATGAGTATCGTTTAGATTGAATCAAAGATTACTTATTGACATTATTACGTAATATTTTTCGTAAAGGCCTACAATGATCGTTACGTATAAAAATATTTAATTTACATTTTCACAATAAACCAAACTTAATTTTTCCTAAAAAAGTTTAGTCAGCTTATGTTTAATATTATCTTTATTGTCAAAAAAAACCTCGAGTTTGTGCAATAGGGCACACACTAAAAAATAAATATCAATTGAAATTATAAACCTGAAAAAAAAGAATTAGATTTATTAAATAACTCGGTAATATTTTCCAAATATGATGTACAAAAAGTAAAGCGGTTAAAAAATTATAGTGCAATTAAATATGATAAGTTTGATAATATTTTTTGATTGCATTATGTTAAAGATTAAACACTAAAATTATCATTTAATATTTTACTTTTTAAACAAATTTTTGCCGATAATGAAAGTAATTTTATTCAAGTTTAACTAAAAAATACCATAAAGTTTGTGAAAACGTATAGAGATCTAATAATCGAATGTATTAATAATATTTTAAAAAATAAACCAATCATGACTTAAAATAAAACTAAATTTAACTACGCCTCTGAAAAATCACGATGTTAACTGCATGCAATGCTAACCCAGAACGAGCCGTTCTCCGATTTTCTTCGCAATGCCGCGATTGTCTCTTGGCGCATCTGGGGTTCAAGTGACTTCTTACGCTTGTCGAGTTATAAAAGGGATTTGGTGGGTGTTCCATTACCTTGAAAGTTTAGGAACCTCTGTCTTAGATAACTTTATGTTTCCGAAACTGTGACAACGGTGTTGTTCAAACGCAACAATATCTTACCATCGTGTCGTTCCACCACATGTGAAGTCTATAATTTCTCAAAACAGAAGAATGTTCATTTACATGATCCAAAGCCAATTTCACGCTTGGCATTACTCCACGACCTGCAAGGACAATTTAGCAGATTAAAAAACAAAAAAAAATCCGTTAAGTAATTTCAGAAAAGTGCCCCGACAAACAAACAGACAGACAGACAAAAATTACAAAATACGTAGTATACGTGGTGACGTGCGTATAATCATATAAGATTAGAAAAATAATTTTTTTATAAAATTAAAGACAGGCACTGCAATTTTACTTATATGTACAGATGAGTGAGGCCACTGTGGTTTTTATACATTCGCTAACTCTCAGGGGCAAGCTCGATATTAAATGATTTGGGGCAGCGTTTCTGAACCTGTGGGACGCGCCCTCCAAAAGCAAAATGATATTTATTCTGACATTACAAAAATAAAGTAAGTACAGTACACGTTTAAACTAATATACTATTTAATTATCATAAATATGATTCTATCAGTAAAGCATATTTCACGAATATAGGGCAGTTTCGGATTATCGTTAGAAGCTCGATAACCAGTATTCAGATGTACATTTAAGAAGTACGAAAGTAAATTTCCCTAATATTTTTAAACAAATTTCGTAGGTAACGAATTTTATTTTATAATTTTATTTTATTGAAAATTAAAAGTAAATATTTTTATTTGTGAACGCGGATAATTTTGCAACCAAATATGTTCTTAATGACTTTATTTATTGTACTGCATAGCTTTATAAACAGCCAGAACGTATCAAAAAAGGCACGTCTGGCTGTGCATAGAGGAGTGTTGGTTCCTACACTTATGTATCGTAGTAAATGTTGGGTTTGGCGGGAGAAGCATGAAGATAGAATTGAGTAGTCTGAGAAGTATAGCCGGAGTGACTCGGTTGGATAAAGTAAAGAATAGTGAGATAAGAAAATGCTGTGGTGTAAAAGAAGATGTGGTTACAAAGATAGATAAAAGAATGCTTAAATGGTTTGGACACGTAGAAAGGATGGATTTAGAAAGATTCTTCTTCTTAAGTACCATGTCCTTCTAGAACGTTGGTCACCAACAAGGCTATCCTTACTCTGTCGACGGCAAGTCTGAACAGAGAGTTGAGTTTATACCAGTCACGTAGATTCTTGAATCATGATGCTTTTCTGCGGCCTGGTTTTCTTTTACCATAAATTTTTCCCTGCATGATGTTCTGCAGTAATCGGTATTTTTCGTCTCTCATAACATGTCCGAAATATTGCAGTTTCCTTCTTTTGATGGTGGTAAGAATTTCGTTGGATTTATTCAGACGTTGGAGTATTACCTAGTTGGATACTTTTTCCGTCCATGAAACTTTTAATATTTTCTTGTAAGCCCACATCTCAAAGGCTTCAAGTCGTATTTCTTTGTACTTGTTAATAGTCTAGGCTTCCATACCGTACAGCAGGGTGGAGAAGACATAGGTTAGGTTAGGTTAGGTTAGGTTTCATGTGAGTGGGGCGTGGTCGCCCCTCCACCGCGACCCTTAGTAGGTCTATTGTGGCTCACCCCTAGAGGCTACAGTTCACCGCACAATCCAGCCCTTCTTACGAAGTTCATGGTTGCATAGGGTGAGATTTTTTTTAAATCGGTAGGTTCTAGGTTAGTGTAACCAAATATGTTAAACATTATTCTTCCCAGGCCGGGGCATGAACATAATATATGTTCAGCAGTTTCGTCTTCCACGCAGCAGAACCGACAGTCCGTTTGTTGGTTCAGATCTATCTTTCTGAGGTGGTATCTCAGACGACAGTGTCCCGTAAGCAGTCCTGTTAGAATACGCAGGTCATTTCTGCTCCATTCTAGGATCTGCTTAGTTGTGTTTCTCGAGGGTTGGAACGGTAAAAACGCTTTCGAGTGGGTTAGCCCTGGTATGTCTGACCAGTACGTGAGTATTTTCCTCTCCGCACAGTCCGAAATAATTGTTTTGGCGGCACTTGTGGTGACTCCAAAAACCGGTTCTGGTCCAGTGAACGCAGATTCGGTCCCCTGTTTTGCAAGGTTGTCGGCTTTTTCGTTTCCTTCCACCCCCTGGTGCCCAGTGGGGTGGAGAAGACATAACATCTGAGAAGTCGGATTCTTAGAGTTAACTTTAGATCTCTACAGCACAAGACCCCACTCATGTTTTTAAATGCTGCTCGAGCCTGCTCAAACCTTGATTTCACTTCAGTTTGACTATCCGCGCTGTTAGTTATTATGCTGCCTAGATATTTTATTTGGTTTACTCGCTTCAATAGTTCACCCCCAACTGTTATGTTAGCTATGATATTAGGTAGCTTGCTAATTACTAATACTTTGGTCTTTTTTGCATTTAATCCGAGTCCAGCCATTGCGCATTTTTCGATAACTGCATCCTGTATCCGTTGTAAATCTTCCTGACTGGAGGCCAACAGTACCGTATCGACTGCGTAGCGAATGTTGTTTATGATTTCGCCATTAATAATAATGTAAGATAAAGGAAGATTGACGAAACAAATTTATAAGGCGAGTGTGAATGGACAAGTCGGTAGAGGTCGACCTCGGCGAACTAATCTCGATCAAATCAACATTGTTTTAAAGAAAGGCCAGATCAAGAGTACCAACAACCGACGAGCATGTATGAGAGCACTAATGAAAGTATAGGAAGCAAAAGATGTGTGTAAGAACCGTAGCAAGTGGAAGGAAGTGGTCTCTGCCTACCCTTACGGGAAAAAGGCGTGACTATATGTATGTATGTATGTAATACAAAACTTTATTTGTTCGTAATATTTTTTATTTCTGAACAGAAAATTATTTCAAATTTTTCAATTATGGAGCATTGCGAAAAAAATGCGAGCTTCTGATATTCGTTCATATGAGCCTAACAACTATCTGTCTCACACCATTTTCGTTGTTAAACCAGTCCGTGCAAGCTCCGTTTATCCTGACACAAGCAGTGGAATCCTTATCAAGTAATTTCAGTGCTCGTATTAAACTACCGCTAACCCCATACATATACAATGTCGATCACAATTCACTCCTCACCACTCTGTCATAGGCCTTTTCCAAGTCTATAAAAGCGCAATAGACCTTCTGACTTTTAGCCAAGAATTTTTCGAGTATACCTCGTAATGAAAAGACCTGATCCATACATCTCTTTTCTCTTCTAAATCCTGCTTGCACATCCCATATCATCTTTTCAGTTTCATTCGTTACTCTTTTAATCAATATTTTTGCATTCAGTTTGCCGACTATGCTGAGTAAACTAATACCTCGGTAGTTCTTACAGTCCTGCTGCGAACCTTTTCCCTTGCAAAGCGGCACGATAACGGCCTTGTATTTTGTATTAAAGTATTAGTTAATGCGTATTTTCAAAATTTAATTGTTATTACATAATTTTGTGACAAATTTAAAAAATTTAAAGGTTAATATTTCGGAACTAAAGATATTTTGAGTACTTAATTAAATATCAGTGGTCTGGGTGCGACCCAAAAGGTCCACACGTCTAACTTCCCAGTGGAAAGAATGAAAAAATACTATATAATATATGTTTTGTTGTTATAATTGTTGTTTTTATTATTAATATCATAGTTTTCATACAAATATTCCTAACATGCAATAATCATATTATCAGTTCCCACAGTCAAAATCGGTCGAGCTGTATCTTATGGTAAACTCTCGGAATTATTTTTCGTCTCGATTATCTCGAGAACAAAAAATGATATCGACGTGGGACCAATTGCATTCGAAACTTAAAACTGATTAGATTTTCAGTAAAATCGGTCAAGTTGTATTTTAGGGAGAATAAAAAAACTGAAAAAAATGGTAGACTCTCGGAATTATTTTTCGTCTCGATTATCTCGAGAACAAAAAATGATATCGACGTGGGACCAATTGCATTCGACGCATAATTACGCAACTTAAAACTGATTAGATTTTCAGTAAAATCGGTCAATTAGTATTTTAGGGAGAATAAAAAAACTGAAAAAAATGGTAAACTACCTGAATTTTGCAATTTATAAATTATACTATTTTTAATACAGAATTTTAAGATCTTTTGAATAATATGATTATAGCATGTTAGGAATATTTTTATGAAAAATATGATGATATTTCATAAAAAAAATAATTTTATAAAACAAAAATAAGAGTTGAAGAAATTTAAACTTGTGTCAGTATTGAGAGAATAGTATTGAAGACGTTATAACAGTGAAAAATTATTGTTAGTAATAATCAAGGATTGTTCATAACAATTGAATATCGTTAGTAATAAATGATTATTAATCAAAATAATTTAAAATTTTTTTTCAATTGTTATAAACAATTAAAAATAGCTTACGCTTATGAAATGATAAGAAAAAGTTTGAAAGAATACGGTTGACATAAACAGAATATTAATGACAATTATAACTTGTTATAAACAATTTGAAACCACTTTTTAAAATAATCTTGATAATAATTATAACAACAAAACATATAGTATTTTTTCATTCTTTCCACTGCGAAATTAGTCTCGGGTTGTACCCGGACCACTGATATCCATAACGTTTTGTTATCGTACCTGTGTCTGAATTTTCGACTCCTCTTCCGTAAGGGAAAAAACCAGCTACATACACATCGTGCCTTTTGTTGTCCATATTCGGCTTTTGGAAATTACAACAGTCCAAAAAAATTGCCAACAAAATAACCGTACCCGCTACAAAGCGAACCATCGTGTATATTTTCCGACCTCCTGTCACACATTAATCGAAAATTGTTTATTTTTCCCAAAAGTCGGTAATCGTGTTAATGGAACAACGGAACATTCTTTGAATCTAACCATATTCGGATATTTCCTTCAAATGTTTTTAATCAATTACGCGGCTACAGCAACGCGGACCACTCTTTAATTCACTAGAAAATTATTCCGGTTGTTTTTCTGGATATTTGTCGAAAATTTCTGGTTTTCCAGAGCGGTTATCCTTGATTTCCCGAGGCACGTTTCACAGCTTTATTGATTTTTGTACGCAAGATCCTTCATACAGGCCCGAAGCTTCTGGCGCGCATGTCGCTGGTTTAATTTATTAAAAGCGTAACCCCCGGATAACAGTTAACTTTGCGGAAAATTAGGATTCTTTTCCTTTTTTCCATTTATTAAAACTTTTTATCCGAGGACATACGGACAAGAAAAACATTTTCCTTACCGAACGATAAACTTACTGTGGTGGGACAGTCAGTTGGACGGCTATTCGGTTAGTCTTTTCTACAGCGAAGTTTTTCGCAATTAACAATGCAGAATTATACGTTAATATTCGAGGTAAACTCAGGCAACCAATCCGGGAACAGAAAGCTCATTGCCAAACTGAACTTATTTTATTTGTGAGATCTAAATTAGTTAAAATGTTCTTGTATTGAATTGCATCGAATCCCTAGAGTACCTTGGTGCGGACAACAGGGTGACCCTACTGTGGGTACCTGGGCACCAGGGGGTGGAGGGAAACTAAGAAGCAGACACTCTTGCTAAACAGCGGGCCGAATCTGCGTTCACTGGACCAGAAACGGTTTTTGGAGTCACCACAAGTGCCGCCATAATAATTATTTCGGACTGGGCGGAGAGGAAAATACTCACGTACTGGTCCGACATACCAGGGTTAACCCACTCGAAGGCGTTTCTACCGTTTCAACCCTCGAGAAACAACTAAGCAGATCCTAGAATGGAGCAGAAATGACCTGCGTATTCTAACAGGACTACTTACGGGACACTGTCGTCTAAGATACCACCTCGGAAGAATAGGTCTGAACCAACATACAGACTGTTGGTTTTGCTGCGTGGAAGACGAAACTGCTGAACATATATTATGTTCATGCCCCGGCCTGGGAAGAATAATGTTTAACATATTTGGTTACACTAACCTAGAACCTACCGATTTAAAAAAAATCTCACCCTATGCAACCATAAACTTCGTAAGAAGGGCTGGATGATGCGGTGAACTGTAACCTCTAGGGATGAGCCACAATAGACCTACTAAGGGTCGCGGTGGAGGGGCGACCACACCCCACTCACATTATACCTAACCTTACCTAGTTAAAATGTTTAAACTACGATTTCTAATGTTCGTTATACAGGGTGTTTTAAAAAAAAAGATGACCCCGTCTCTAGGATAGGTAGAAAACTGAAAAATAATTGGGGTTTGTTTTGTAAAAAATTGTCGTAACGCCATCCGTATTCAAGATAAAGGACGTCGAAGAAAAAAATGTATGCACATTTATTACGATTTTGCCGAAACATTTTATACGAATATATTTTAGAAGCTGATACATCCCATGAATTTTTTTTATATCTGACTCTCATAGATGGCGCTAGTTACACGGTTCGTACTAAATAGTAGTGAACATAAATCTTTTAAGGTTAGATTTATTAATCAAAATTTCAAGTGAACTTAAACATCATTTTTTATTTTAAACCAAAAAGATACTCTTTGTAAAACTCGATACTGCATACCGTTTTCGGAATATTTTGATTTAAAAATTATGAAGTAATATCCAAATTTTTTTCTTCAACGCCCTTTATCTTGAATACGGATGACGTTGCGAAAAATTTTTACCAAGCTAACCCCAATTATTTTTCAGTTTTCTACCTATTTTAGACACAGGGTCACCTTTTTTTATCACCCTATATGTAAAGTAAGTTCTTAGAGGCATTCCATGTGAAGCGGGCAGCGATGTTCTGATATTCTTTCATATATATATATATATATATATATATATATATATATATATAATCATAAACCTTAATATACTGGAAGGTGTTTTGTTCAAACAAGGTTTGCACTTAAGTATTTAAGTTGTTTTTATATACAAATTTCACCCAGCTTCTTTTATTTTGTGCAATTTCTTCTCCTTCCTTCCAGCTCTTGTTATTTTTTTCTAGGATACCAGCTATTACATCATTAAATTTCCTTCTAGGCCTGCCTCTAGAACTTTTATTTTTTGGTTTGGTTTGCCAAACTTGACTTGTCTTGAGTTGTCCATTCTTACCATATGTCCAAACCGCTTCAGTTGCTGACGTTCTATGCTGTTTGTGATCGGCTCGACCTCCAATTCCTTTCTAATAACCTCATTTCTCACTCTGTCTTTTTTGTGATGCCCTTTATGCCTTTTAGAAATTTGATTTCTATGACTTGTATTTTGCTCTTCTGTTGTTCCGTAAGTACCCAGCTTTCACAACCATAGATTAGGAGAAATTCTTTCATATTAGACCTAAATGAACTTCCACATTAGGGTTGTCCAATTTACAATGCCTCAAGTGCCAACATTAAAAACTTGGACGAAATGGCGGGTCATATAATATCTAACTATACAGAGTGATTCATTGTAAATGTAAAATATCTGAATTGTAGATTCTATACCTCAAAATATGATGATTCTGCCCAACATGCCGTATACAAATAATATTGCTAGTTACCGAGATACCTAGTGCTTAAAGTTTAAACATGGATTTTGATTTTCGCAATAATTTTTCATGTTTTCACAATTTCTATTTGAAAATTGGCAATTTTACGTTTTTTGACACGGGGATAGCCAATTTTGACTCTTATTTTGCATTGCTAATAGTGGACGCTAGTTACACTTGCTTGTGTTAAGTACATTACATTCTTGCGGTTGGGCCATTGGTATAGGAACCTTTGTCACATAGATCTTTTGATCCTTTGTGACTACCGCTGTGTCTTCAGGGCATCATAATTTCAGTCCGCTGGTTTTGGCAAACCGCAGGATTTCTGTTGGCGCTGTCTCATTTAGATCACTTGGATCCATTATCATGCGGCCCCAGGTTTGGTACCTGTACATCGCTACCATCTGGCAGCAACACAGAATGTGTATGCTGCTCTCTTCCTTTTCGCCGCATAGTCGGCAGTTTTTCACAGCCGCCAGCTTAAGTTTGAAGAGGTGCGATGTTGCCAGTGAGCAGGCCAAGCGTGCTGCTTAGCCTACTTCGGTTTATCGTCCAGAGTGCGTCTGCCTTCTTCTGGAGAGGTTTTTTCATTAGCTGTCTTGATGTTATGCAGCCAGTAGTTGCATTCCACTGAGCGATATGTTCTTGCTCAAGGATTAGTTCCAATTCATGTTTCACTTCGGAAATTGGCAATGGATTAGGTACAAGGAAGTCATTGGTGGCTGTACAAATATTGGTGCAAAATTGTTTTGACCAGCGCAAATATGTTGCTCTGTGTTTTATAGATTATTAAAAAACCCTTTAATAATGTCCAACACGACAAGCTAATCGAAATTTTAAAAGGTATGGGCTTAGACCAGAAAGATATTCGATGCATAGAGAATTTGTACTGGAACCAAACGGCTAAAGTTAAAGTCGATGGCAGGCTGAACAATGATATCGAAATTTGTAGTGGGGTTCGTCAAGGTTGTATTTTGTCACCAATGCTGTTTAACCTACATTCAGAGGCAATCTTTTAGGAAGCACTTGGGGAGATAGAAATGGGTATAAAAGTAAATGGAGTTTGGATCCACAATATCAGGTATGCAGACGATGCACTTCTGATCGCGGATAGCATACCAGATTTGCAGATTTGTTTTTTTATATTAATGTTTAGTCCAATGATCTTACTTTGTTGCCCTACCTCATTGATAAATTGTTGTATTTTAAATTTTCCACGATTAGTATTGTGTCGTGTGTGTGTTACATATTTTTCAATTCTTACTCGAGCAGTTTGTTTCCAGTAAAAACTATCTGGGGACTTGGTTATGTGAAGACTGGTCTTCAGACGTAGAAATCAAATGCCGGATAGAAAAAGTGAGTAGCTCATTCCTGAGATTCAAAAACTTCTTCACGAACTTTGACTTTGACCTCAATCTCAGAATAAGAATCACAAAATGTTACGTATGGTCCGTACTGTTGTATGGTATGGAAGGCTGGACATTGAAGGTTAGCACAATTAATAGGCTGAAAGCATTTGAAATGTCGATCTATCGAAGAATCTTGAAAGTCCCATGGACAGCAAGGAAAACCAACGAGGAAATTTTGAGGACGATAGGAAGAGACCACGAATTGCTGAGCACGATAAAACGCAGGAAAACGGCGTACCTGGGACATGTGTTACGCAACAAAAGATACCATTTGCTCCAACTATTAATAGAAGGAAAAATAGAGGGAAGAAGGGGTGTAGGCAGAAAGAGGATGTCGTAGCTCCGAAATATCAAACAGGAATTAGAACCACTGGAGAATTAATTAACACCAACAGAGATGTGGCAAAATGGTCAGAGGAATTTTATACTTGGGTAAATTAAAAAAAATTCTACATAATAAAGTAGGCGTCCAGATGTCATAAATTGTGTGTCTTTTTATCAAGGATTAAAAATAACAGATTACGATAAAAGACTGGATCATTGTAATTGGCTTACGGATATGATGAATGAGAATCCAAATTTTTTATCAAATATAATGAAGCTACATTTTCCAATAATGGATCTGTAAATAGACATAATTTGCACTATTGGTCTGATCATAATCCACAAAAGGATTTTAATCAGGGTCGATGGACTCGCTGATAAGTTAACGTATGGTGTGGGATTTTAGATGGTAAAATTATATAGGCCCATTTGTTTTTGATGAACACCTAAATGGCGACCTAGACCTATCGTGTGCATAAAGGAGTCTTGGTTTCTACACTTATGCATGGTAGTGAATGTTGGGTTTGGCAAAAGAAGAATAAAAATAAGATTAATGCTGCGGAGATGATAAAGTACAGCCGGAGTGACTCGGTTGGATAAAGTAAAGAATAGTGAGATAAGGGCACGCTGTGGTGTAAAAGAAGATGTGGCTACAAAGATAGATAAAGTAATGTTTAGATGCTTTGGACACGTAGAAAGGATGGATGAAGGAAGATTGACGAAACAAATTTATAAGTGTGAATGGACAAGTCGAGTCGGTTGAGGTCGACCTCGGCGAACATATCTCGATCAGATCAATATTGTTTTAAAAAAAGGCCAGGTCAACCGACGAGCATGTATGAGAGCACTGATAAAAGTAGAGGAAGCAAAAGATGTGTGTAAGAACCGTAGCGGAAGTGGAAGGAAGTGGTCTCTGCCTACCCCTACGGGACAAAAGGCGTGACCATATGTATGTATGTATGCATTGCATTCCCTTTCAAATGATACTTACTTTGTTAATTTTATTTTTTACTACTCACTTACTTAACGTGACCAAACGTTTTAGCATCCTCGACCACCGCCCTCTATTTAGTCCTATCTCTTGCTAATTCTTCCCAATTTCGTATTTCCATCATATTGGCGTCTCTTTCTACATTATTTTTCCACCTTTGTCTAGATCATCCTGGTGGCCTTCTTGCATTTGGTCTGCCTCTATAAACGGTCCCAATATTCCTATTCTCCGCTCTGACTACGTGAACTGCCCATGCGAGCCTTCTGGATGTTATTGTGCTAATGATACATGGCTGTTTAGTCATTTCCCTTATTTCACCACATGTGCGTTTTCCCCACTGGGTTGTTACTGGATCTTGTAAAGGTCCACATATTTTTCTTAAAACTTTATTCTCGAAAGAGAGTAACCTTTCTTGTTCTCTAAGAATCATGAATCATTATAGAAAAATTATATTTTTGTGTTATTATTGTGAGTTATGCCCACTAGCGGTGGAAAACTTGAAAAATAATTTCCAGCAGTTTCTCGTATACATACATAAAGTCATAGGGGTAGGCAGAGACCACTTCCTTCCACTTGCTACGGTTCTTACACACATCTTTTGCTTCCTCTACTTTAATCGGTGCTCTCATACATGCTCGTCGGTTGTTGGTACTCTTGACCTGGCCTTTCTTTAAAACAATGTTGATCTGATCGAGATATGTTCGCAGAGGTCGACCTCTACCGACTTCCGTCCATTCACACTCGCCTTATAAATTTGTTTCGTCAATCTTCCTTCATCCATCTTTTCTACGTGTCCAAATAAGCATTCCTTTATCTTTCTTTGTAACCACATCTTCTTTTACACCACAGCGTTCTCTTATCTCACTATTTTTTACTTTATCCAACCGAGTCACTCCGGCTATACTTCTCAGACTACTCATCTCCGTAGCATTAATCCTATTTTTATTCTTCTTCTGCCAAACCCAAAATTTGCACCACCAGACGTGCCCTTTTTGACACTTTCTGGCTATTCATAAAGTTATGCGAATTTGTAATACAGATTTTTTTCCCAAGTTATACGATAAATAGTTCCTGAGATACAGCGGTTTACTTCTCCTAATCAGACATATACATACATACATAAAGTCACGCCTTTTTCCCATAGGGGTTGGCAGAGACCACTTGCTTTCACTTGCTACAGTTCTTACACAAATCTTTAGCTTCCTCTACTTTTATCAGTGCTCTCATACACCCGTTACAAAATTTTGTACAAGAAAATGCATAGTATGTATCTTAAAAAATATATACCTCGTTAAATAAATAAAAAACATAATAATTTTTTAAACCTTTTTAATAACACGGTGCTAAATATACAATTTACCAGTAAATTGGTACAAAAATAACAGTCAATATTGGTGCTAAGGCACTCACAATATATAAATTTTTTAGCAAAAAACGAATAGAAATCCATTCGTTTCGGTATGCATGGTAACAAATAATACTAGGAAGTTACACGGTTACAAATCTGTAAGCAAACTGATTGTTTAAATTAAACAAAAAGCCTGAAGATAGGACATTCTTAACCTAAAGCACGAATTTAATTAACATGGTAGCACTTTAGGTGAAGATTGAGAGGAAAAACAACCTGTGAACATTTATCATATATTTTTTACATAAAGTAGAGTAAAACAGAAAGTTTACTTCCAAATAAAAAGTAACCATCTTAATAATAATCCAAAACACTAAATTTAATATGCGTTATGTTCCCAATCAAGAATTATATTTAATTTTAAGGCAGATAGTTTTTTATTTTTATAAATAACTTTTATAAAAATTCCGTTTCACTCGAGCTTTCTCATAAAAAAATACAGTGCACCTACAATATTTTATCATAGAAAAACTGCAACAATTTACCAATTATAAAATTAATTCTCCTAACATTAAAATTTATATAGTAAATAAAAATATACAAAACTTACGACTAAATATTTATTTACATAATTGCGATATTTCTGTACATAACAGACTAGAAATAAGACACCCCCTAATTTGTATTGACAAGTTTTTCTATGATATACCTAACGAACCTAACGAAAATGTACACACAGTTGAAAATTTGGAATGATCCTTCCACACATTCATAAATTATAATACCCAATTCTACACTATGCCATTTTTTTTATTCGACTTTGGACTATCAATTAAATGGAATGCAACAAATGGAATGAACGTTGTACTAACTTTTTAATTTTGGTAAACAAGATACTGAAACATTTTCATCGCAAATAAAAATCAAAATGGATAACAAAAGCGATACTTTAAATATACATATATATATAGCGTTGAACATTGGCGACATTGGGCGACCTCTGAAATTCAGTTGAATAACATCACGAAACCTATCAAAATACAAAGAGTCATAAGACAAGGGAATACGCTATCTCCAAAATTATTCACCTTGGCCCTAGAATATGCTTTTAAGCAACTAAACTGGCAGGACAAGGGTATCTTAATAAATGGGAAGAGATTAAACCATCTGAGGTATGCGGATGACATTGTTTTGATATCGGAAAACAAAGAAGAGCTAGAAAAAATGTTGATGGAATATGTAAAGAAGACCCTCAAATTAAAATTCGAGACGAAAAAATAGAGAATAAATCAAACTATATATATATCTAGGTCATGTACTATCACTGGGAAGAGAACATCAAACCCAAGAGATAGTAATAAGAAGAAGACTGGCTTGGGCAGCCTTTGGAATACTGAAGAACACTCTGAAAAATAGAAAAATACCAATACATTTAAGAAGTCGACTATATAACCAATGTGTACTACCAGTAATGACGTATGGCACCCAAACATGGACCATCACGAAAAAATCGCTAGAAACGCTCAGAATAACACAGCGTGCGATGAAAAGACAAATGCTTGGACTGTCACTACTCGATAGAAGGCGAAATGAACACATCGGACGTGTAACCCAGGTTAAATATCTTGGTGAGAAAATAGCTGAGCTTAAATGGAGTTTTGCAGGTCATGTTGCCAGAATACAGGAGGGACGATGGACAAAAAACTTGCTACAGTGGAGACCCCACCAGGGCAAACGAACCAGGGGATGCCGGCCAATGCTCTGGACAGACGATATCAATTTCACGGTAGGTTTGGCATGGATGAGGGAAGCACAGAACCGAAATAGATGGAAACATATGAAGGAGGCCTACGTTCAAAATTGGAATACATAAGGCTTAGAAAATAAAAAGAAATATGTAATGCACACAATTTAAAAATAGAAAAATGAAAATAAGCATTTCTTGTAAATGTAGGTTTATTTCCACAGCAGTCAGAAACAGTACGTTATAGTCTGGATTGTGCGCGGTATATTTAAAAGCGTTCCTCTGAAACCGACGTTTTATCTTCACCATATGACTTCATTTATATCCATTTTGGTAATTGGTTCGTCCCATGCATTACTGTACCTAACTAAAATATAATGAATTCAGCACCGTAGTAGTAGAAGTGCTTGCAGTAAAGTAGAAGTCAAAGAATGTTTTCCTTTACCTCATATGGATTAAAAAACTACACACATGAATTTATGATTGATCAAGACAAGAGTGTTAAGGGAAAAAAAAACTTCATGTTATGCAAAAACTGCCAATGAGTGTACAGAAATATTAAAAAAACAAATTAAAGGCATCTAATGTTTGGAAAATTATAAACAGCATAAATTTCAGTAAATCTTTTCAGGAAAATCTCGAACCACCTCCCTTGTATTATTAAAAGAATCCCTTGCGGAAAATCTCTAACCTTTCTTGTATTAAAAAATAAGTAACATGCTCTGCCATAAATAAATAATGACCGACGGCTATTCTCGGCGTCTCCTACCAGTGCAGATCTTCGTTTTGCGGTATTCTCTTCGTCTTCTAGGATCCATTTAGAAAAGGGCTATTCGGTTGATAAACAGCTCAACTCTCACAGATACCCTTCAGCGACTAGAACATAGAAAAATAGTTGCAGACCAGACATTACTTAACAGATATTTCCACAGTAGATGCTCCAGAGAAATAAAAACTCTTATAAACACCATTGGCCACATTCGGGCGAAGAGCTCGGCACGCTGATCAGTCTCATTCATTTACTCTCAAGATTGACACTACCAGGACAATCTCCATCAAGAATCCTTCTTTTACAGGGCTGCTACGGAGTGGAACAAGCTTCCAAAATCAGTTTTTTCAGAGAAGTAACTTTTCAAAAAGCGGGTCCACAATCATCTCCTTTCTATAATCCCTCCCCCTTCTAATAGTCGCAGTGTGGGCCGTCCGCGGCCCACACGATAGGTCTACCCTTCAGTGATAAAGAAAGGAAAAGACCAAATATATTGGATTTTACTTTTTCTTCATAAAGATTGGTTGCTAAAATTTTGTCAAATAAAACCACAAAACAGAAAATGAATATTTAGATTTAAAAATGTCAGCTATATTTTAAATTTTATTTATTAATTACACTCGAGACAATCAACAAATTCAGCGTTGCCATGTGCTTATAGTTTATTTTTATATGCTACCATTTTGATGATTTTTATTTGTAAATTTCAATTAATTTACCAAAAATGTATGTAATAGTGTAGAATTAACTGTCACACAACCGCACCCACTTGTGAATTATATTAACGTAAAATAAGCATTTGCTTTAGTGTATATTAAGGCATTGCGAATAAGGCACAGTGTTCAAAATTCAAAAATTATAAGCACTCAAGGGGGTAAACTATAAATTAAAAAAATGACACTGATTAGAATAATTACTACAGTAACTACAAAACAAAATTCAATGCACCACAGCAATGACGTAGTTGTTTCAAAACAGTGATACAACCTATCAAAATTTTCAGTTTGGCCAACGTCCATGGTGTACACTAATTTTGTAATCCGTTCATAACAGTTTATGCTGATGTACTATTTATTTACAAATAAGATGAATAACATTATAAAACCTATTTATATTAATACCTTTGATTGTAAAACACGATTATTATCAACTATAAATTTAAATATTATGCGTTCATGATACTTTTCCATGCGACTCGAAACATGTTCCAGTCGCAGCCCATGTTGATTAAAATGCATTGTTGCCATTAAAATTAGTAACTTTTTAGTTCTCTTTATTTCAAAAGAAAAAAAATTATTTGATGTTTAAAATAGCCAAATTTTTTTTAACTAAAAACCAAACTTAAAATTTCCTACAATTTCTACATACTTCTAATAGCTGTGACTATCAAAAGGTGTGACGTGCATCGGTTTTGGTTTTGTATTAACTATATTGCAGTTGTTTGGGATCATGTTTATAAATAATATTTGTTTATATTTTAGGAATATATGATTATATTCTGTAAATAATTAGTTTTTACTTTCGAGTATTATTACTTACAAAACTGCTTTTTATAAAATTGTGTTGGCAGACAAATTTTTTGACAGTTCTAATAACCATTCAAATTTTGTGTCATATAAAACAATTTTACCCAATCATGTCATGATAATTGCATTCAGTTTCAAAATGTCACGTTTTGGCAATGCGAATGTTCAAAGTATAAATGCGCTAATCAAAGAAAAAATTGCCAGAAATACAACCTACAGTCACAAATTTATTTGGGGAATATTTATGGAATTTTGCTGCGAACGAGAATATAAATTAAAAGTTTTTTACTCCTGATCAACTGTTGACGACGTACAAGGCTCAAATCCGACCTCTACTGGAGTATTGCTCGCATATTTGGGGTTCAGCACGAAGGCATTCTCTTCGTCTTCTAGATTCCATTCAGAAAAGAGCCATTCGCTTGATAAACAGCTCAACTCTCACAGATACCCTTCACCCTCTAGAACATAGAAGAAGATATGCAGACCAGTCAATGCTCTACAGATATTTCCATGGCAGATGCTCCAGAGAAATAAAAACTCTTGTACCACCATTGGCCACATTCCGTCGAAGAACTCGGCACGCTGATCAGTCTCACCCATTTACTCTCAAGCTTGACACTACAAGGACCAATCTTCATCAAGAATCCTTCTTTTCTAATAGTCGCAGTGCGGGCCGTCCGCGGCCCACACGATAGGTCTATCCTTTTTGCGACTATTTTCATAAAAAAAAAATAGAAAATAAACATAGAAGCTTAGAAGAATTGGCGTTGATACTAAAAGATCGGGGGCGGTCAATATGCGAAAGAAAGACGGGACCGAATTTAAAGAAGCAACGGTGAAGATAATGTGGAACGTTTCGTGCAAACTTTTGCAAGAAAAAGTACTATAATGACTATAATATTACGATTAAGCCGTTTAACAATATAGTATTTAAACCAGCCCGAGATGCCCGCGATGCAATCAGGAAGAATATCCATGTAAACGTAAGTCCAGTTCAGTTTCGTTCAATTTGTCTAAAGTTAACAAAATAATATTGCTATGTGATGAAAATACTCCTGAAGTTCTTATGCGTAAATTTTATCATATTGCTGCTGCAGTATTAGCTCGGCGAGAAAGAAAGGCAGTTGCTTGCCTGGTGGATTTTTTTCATATCGAGAAAAATAATGATGACTCTCCAACAAATCGCATTGAATGCAATCCAGTGTTCAGTAAAACGTGCCAAGGTGGTTCTAAAAGCTGTACAAGTAGTAAATGGTTGGTTTCCAATAGTGAACCTCTTTTTCATAAACTGGTATTAAAACGAGGCGAAAATATTACCTCACCACGACTGTTCTTAAAACCAAATCGACTCTGGAAAAATGAAATTGACAAATGGTACGATAATGTACCTGTGTTGAAAGAAATACAGTAAATGGTTGGACTAAATCTGCTGCTGAGGCAATTGGCTTGAATGTAAAGAACAAAAAGATAACAAATCACTCGAATAGATCAACTGCTGTTAGTAAATTGGCAAAAAGTGGTGTAGAAGAACAATAATTGCTAAAAATTACTGGTCATAGCAATCAAAATTCTATAAAACCATACTTAAATCTCGATCAAAAACACCACAACAAGATCATAAATATTATGCGTGGTAATAGATCAGTTCTATAGTAGAGAACAGCAACGAATCTAATGTTAAGTTAAATTTTAATAATAATTGTACTTTCACTAACTGTACTTTTAATAAATAAAAAAATGTTTTGTTGTGTTGAGTTATAAATTTTTTTGTCAAAAAATTTTCCGCCGAATATCCCTCTGACATTGACAAATGCCTCATAATTTATGACAAATTTCGCAAGCTCGTTGCTTTCGATTTTCTTTAAATTATCTCGTCTATTATCAAATTCCTAGGGATATTACTACTGAATAATTTTTTTATTTTAGATTTACAAAAAGAAATAAACAAAAAACAAAGAATATTTTACAAAGCAATTTGTTGCCAAATTACAATTACGCTGGGGACCAATATTTTAACACAATTTCTATTGAGTTCAATTTCTCTGTAGTTTTAAAGTTTAATGACACACTGATTTCGAAACTATCGTCAGTTTCATTCTATCACCTTAAATTTTTTTCTACAGTTTATCCTAATGCGACGCATTAAAGCCATCCCTATTATTTGTGTCTGAAAGTTATGGAAAGCATTGAATGCAGTCAAATAGACGCCAAGATCAAACTTTTAATCTTCTACTTCTACCTTTAATATAAAATTCCGTCTCTTAAAGCACATTAATAAAGCTTTTCCAACTAAAGGAGGTAACTCAAGTAGCTCATTTTGACATTTCCTAGTTTGTTTTGTATTTGACAATCTACATAATCGGCAGCTGTATCAGATGAATGATAAAACTCTAAAAGAATATTAGGCTAGCATTCAAAAAGCTCGTCAGAAACTTTCTTGGAAATACACCAACGCAAAATTACTACAATATCTTGGAGAGCTTTACATGGTAATCAAGGCACATTTTCTATATAGCAATCTTGCTGAATCTTGGTATAGTCGATGATGAGTAAGGCGAAAGATTCTTCCAATATATGGAGATCAAGGCAGTATCTAAGGCAAGTGGGATGTATATATGATGGATGTCTATTAGTTGGAGCATTAGGCTTGGCCTAATTGTTTGAAAGTGCGGCCACTTGTGATAGTTTAGTCACAGCTCGATTTATTCGAGAGGATGTACTGTAGGAGTTTAAAAAGCTGACGTGATAGACAAAACTGAGGGCATTTTTGTATTTGGATACCAAAAGTTAATCGAAAACAAGTGTCATATCCAAAAGACTGGATGTTTCGCCACGGTGGCACTAATGGTTAGATAGGATTGCGTTTTGATTGGTTGTGTTGAGCTGTAAGTGTTATTGAATTGGCGTAGTCAATCAGAACGCAGTTCTAACTAACGGTCAGCGCCACCGTCGCCGCTTGACAAAACGTCGTTACTTGCAGTTCTCAGAACGCGGCTCTTCATTAGGAAAGCACCTTACCTTCTAGCCTGCTTGGAATAATCTAAGTAAAACAAAATTGTGTTTCCAGTGTTCTTACATAGAAGAGCATAGTTTTATAGGATATTCACAAGTGGAAATTTCACATTAAAATTTATATAAAAAATTAAATTAAATCATATTTGATATAATTTCCGTGTAAAACATTAACAAAGTGTGAAAAATGTTTAGAATGTGTTTGTAAATTTTAACCTCCGAAAGGAGGTGTCGTCACTCCATGGAAAAGGCCTCATTAATACTGAAACTGGGCAAACTGGCAAGTGAAAGATTGTTTAGAAAAAAAAAAAAAGAAGTTAAATAATTATTTGAACATTCAAAAATTTCATTTTACATTTTGTCACCATATCTACTTCAATTGGCACTTTTTATATTCCTAATGTCCTCATAATGCAATATAAAGTATAAAGTACATGCAAAACAAAATCCGATACAAGTCATTAATGACGTGGATGTTTCAAAGCAGTGATGCCACCTATTACAATATTCAATTTGGCCAACGTGCAATAGCGAAAATTCTTTGATGACATCGTTCCAAAACAATTATTTATTTATTTATTTGGTGTTCTATGTTATTGTTTCGTGATAAGTAATAATTCTGTGAAGCAGAGATCGGATAAGTTACAAAGATTAGTTAGTAGTTGATGCTTGTTTCTTTGGTTAATTTCGTTTCTAAAACGAGTTAGGTTACGATATTTTAATATTGTTACGAGAAATCGTTAGTTGGAATCCGTTGGAAAACCCAGCTCGTTGGAAAAATGTGGAACAAAATTTAAATTTAATTACCGGCAAAAATTTTGCAGTGAGTGTCATAAAAAGTCATGCAAAAAAGTTCGTCCTCAAATGGATCAAGGAAGAGAGAAAATCAACTGCAATAACTCACAATTTTACGCATACCTTACATCGACATAGCGCTAAGGTATAACGCAATTTGCAATAACTCTCTATTATTAAAAAACTGTTTCAGAAAAAAAAATTGCTTTCATACTTAAAGTGGCAAAATTTTTAAGTGAAAACATTTGGCAACGGTGTAATGCTATGTAACTGTGTGAAGTGCATCGAATTTTGTTTTGTATTCACTACATTAAGTGTACACAGAAAAATTCAATGTAATTATCCATTAATCTTTCCTATTAATTAAAATTTTAATGAGAAAGTAAAATATTATTGTTATAAGCAATGTTAAATTATATTATTTATAACCAACCTCACAATTAATATTCGTTACAATTTGTACTTTTATTACATTCCGTCGTATTTTTAAATAATATAATTGCAATTTTAAATCTTTGTTAAATATTTCCAACCTTCAAATAATTATTTGTGTTCTTGAAATAAAACCCGCCTAATTTGATATGACCTAGGTCTAGGTCTCAAGTAATCAATGAAAATATACAACAACCACAGCAAAAACGGTTTTTATGTCTTTTTTTTTATTCGAAATAAGCATTACTATAAGCAACTCTGTACTCCATGCTCAAGTTTTAAAAACAATTCAAATTAGGCAGATCTTCACAAACATAAATTTTTTAAATAAATTTCTTTATACAGCCAACAATGTAAATTTTTAAATACTTCACACTTTTAATATTTTTGACCTGGGAAAGTGGAACAACGATTCTTAAACTCTGCAAACATTTTTAACACAAATTGTACTAATCTTATGGAATTAGCAGCAACTTATCAAAATAGTAGATGGTCGAGTTCCTTTTGTGACACCGCGCTTCTTGCTTTGAAAAATCACATGACAGTAGTTACGAGGTTCGAAAACAGTTGAAAAGTTTGAAAACGCGTTATTTAGTTGACATTTTTTGACGTGATAACGTCTTATAAATCGATGAACGAAAAAGCATGATTCATTGTCACGTTCCGCCCGAGCCGAGCGTGCAAGCGAGAGCGCGGAACAAGCGATAGAGAGGCACGATCGGCCTAAGCGTTCGGCTTGTGACGCATCTATCTCTCTTCCACTCCATCGGCCGATGCGTCCGAGTAGAAGAGAGACAGAAAATATTTTGGTTCTGCTAGGTTCAGATCGAAATAACGAAATCGATGATTTTGACGTGATAACGTCTTATAAATCGATGAACGCCGGCTACACGCACGAAAAAGCATGACTTATTGTCACGTTCCGCCCGAGCCGAGCGTGCAAGCGAGAGCGCGGAACAAGCTATAAAGAGGCACTATGAAATTCTTCATCAATGTTTTCTTATGACGTTATCGTCCGTAAACCGACTTTACAGACAACCAATTTATATCAGGAAAAGGATATCGTTAGCAAAAGACTGGTTCAGTCGTCCTGAAGGTCGACTTCGACTTAGATGGAGAGACAACATCGCAAAAGACCTTAGAGCCATGAACTTACAAGATGGACTGGAAATTATGCTGGACAGAGAAATTTGGAAAAGTGTGGTGGAGTCGGCGAAAACCCATTAGGGGTTGTAATGCCAGATATGATGATGATGATTCAAAACAAAATACAATTTTATTAACACTTCACTACATTATTAACCAAGAAATCTTGGCAATAAGTTAAGTTAATACAGAAATAGAAGCTGTAATGAAATTTGCTACTGGGCTGATGAAAATCTCAATGAACTACACCATAAACAACTGCATCCGAAAAAGTGAAGGCTTGGTGTGACATGTCTACATTGGGGATCATCCGACCATACTTTTTCGAAGAAGCCATCGCACCATATCTCAAACTGTTACTACAAGTCAACGTTATACGACCAAGATGCAAAAGTGGGTTAATAAATTTTCCAGGTAACACCTGGTTTCAACAATCACCTTAACAAAAATGTTTCCAAGGACCCTAATTTTACAAAACGGCAATATTCGTTTCTCTGCAAGATCTTCACACCTTTTACCCTTTTTTGTAGCAGTAACTAAGGAACATAGTCTATACTAATCCTCCAACTAACACCAAAGAACTAAATCAAAACATTGACGATATTAACATTCCAGTAGGTGTGTAAGAAAGAGATTTTCTCAGTTTGCGATCTAGATTGCTGCGTGTGAGATGGTCAAAATTTAACCGACATTTTGTTTAATAAATAAAATCTGCACACCTTGTAATTTTATTTTTTTAATTTTATGTTTGTTTTACAGGTTCTATAACCGAGTTTTATTAAAATTAAATCAAAATCTCCTGTGAAATCATGCAGAATTTTTCATCGCGATAGGATAATCACAAAAGGAACTAGTACATCTTTAGAAAATTGATGGGAAACGAAGAAATTCTATGCTATCAAAGCATTTTCTACGTAATTAAAAAAAATAATTACTCAACATTCATTAAAATTGTACTCAAGGTGGTTCGGAGATCACATAAGTTAAAAAAGTTATCTGAGAATTTAACAAATATTATCAACTATAACAAAATTAAAATTTAATGTACCCAACACTGCTTTAAATGCTGACACGCCTTTTTATCCCCAGATAAAATATCCCCGACAAAACATCCCTTGACAAAATATCGTCTGTCGTTAGATTTTCTATCTTACACTTTGTTACTTTTATTATCGATAATCTAGTATTTATCGTTTTGAGCAAAATTATATGTTTTTTACATCACACAATTTGCTCCCTTTCATGGAAATATTTATAGCCCAAGAGCCCACGACGGCTATAAAACCTGAAAGTTTTTCTGTGCATGCCCGCTATACATGTAAAAACGACCAGCGACTATGTAGTTTGGGTTGTGGTTACTTGGGCAGGTAACAGGTAGTAAAGGTGTATAAAATAGTACCTACCTTAAATTCGTTAAAGTATAAAGCTCAATTTTTTTATATTTTCTTCGGAATAACTTTAGAAATCTCGTCATCCATTGCCGGACACTTATGACAGTTGCTACCCCCTGCCAGACACCCCTAAACTTTAATAAATTATAATTTCGGTATAGTATAAAAGCTAAATTTTAAATAAATTATGTTACTTGGGGACCTATAAAAAAAAATTTTACGGGTTGCACTCTGGGAGTGCCGGCAGAGGTGAAAACTTAAGTATTAACGTTGTGCGCCCTGCGCCGCCTAAACGAAACAGCCGGCGCAGGCATACATTTTCGCCGCGCCGTAGAAAGAGAGGGGGATACTCCCTCTCCTACGCCACGCCAGCTGTCGATCAGGTCACGTGTCCTGACGCGAGTTTAACATTTTTTACCCATTACAAAAAAAGTGTACAACGCCGCTAAAGAAGTTTTCACTTCAAAAAATATTATTTTTAATCTGAAAAATATTGTCTCCAGATTTCCATAGTTTATGAATAATGCATTATTTTTATTAACGCTTTATTATAAATCATATATTAAACATCAGTACCAGATTTGAATGTTTTCGATTTCTTTCTTCCGCTTTTTGTTTGATCTTCTTTCAATATGGCGCTTTTCTTCCTACCTCGACTTTTTCGTTTTCGGCTACCTCGTTTTCGGTTTTGTCGCTTTTGGCTACGTCGTCTACGGCTTCTGCTTCTATTTTTTCTTCGTCTTCGAGCCTCCGTTATCGGCAAACCAAAACCTAATTTAAACCTTCCCCCGTTCTCTTTGATCAAACCAGCTTTCAGTCCAGTTTTTAATGCTTTTTTAACACAAATTGATGCATTTTTTAACGGCTTCTTGCACTGATAAATTATTTGATCTAAAATTTTGTCGGGGGGAGAACCATTAGAGTCATTAAGACACTCTATGGTGTCCATAACATCTGCTAAAAACGACACCTCTCCTTGGACCATTTTAATGCAGCAAAAGCAGAACTTAATCAATAAACTAATAAAAAGCACTTAAATTTTGAATTTAGCTACTAAATTAATTTGTCAAGCAGCAAAAGCAGATTTTAATCAATAAACTAATGAAAAGCACTTAAATTTTGAATTTAGCTACTAAATTAATTTGTCAAAATTACATAAAAAATGTACTTGAATTTGTCAGTTTGTTGAATAAGGTTGCCAAGTTACCAGTCAAGAACAGTCGCATTTTATATTGCTCCAGTGAAATACATCCGTCTTACGAATTTTCGATCAGGCCACGTGTCCTGACGCGAGTTTAACATTTTTTACCCATTACAAAAAAAGTTCACAGCGTGCCATAAGAAGTTATCACTTCAAAAATTACTTCAATAGCCGGACAATTTTAATGGTTTTTACATCTTGCCAGACACATTGAAAGTCCGCTGTAGGTGCGAGCGCAAAGTAACAACTTTTCAAGCGGGTGCGAGTGAGATAGGGCGCTTAGTCAACTGCGATCATCATATGTCCTTTAGTGATGTATTGAACAATTATGCGTAGGTACAACCAACGTTTTGTAATAAATATTTGTGAAATAAAAGTGTAATTTTAGTAAAAAGTGTTATCATGGGAGATACATTAATTCATCAACAAAACATCTTTAATATTATTTAGAGATTTATATGCAATGTTTATAATGTCCCTAAGTAATTGATGTTGATGCTGCTAGACTATTCATCGACTCGTATACAGTTTCCGATGTAAACGAAGCTTTTGACCGGAAGAAGTTGCGAAATTTTGACAATAGCAATCTACCACCTTGCAGAAGCGAGCTATTGCAGTAATTTCTGCGAGCAAATAATATATGTAACATTTGGAATAATGCTCATCTAAAAAATCCAACTGACGAAGAAGGTGATATTGACGACGATCATGCCATCGACTGGAGGAGTAGTGACGAAGAAAATGAAAATATCGACGACAATGATGAAATTTATAAAAACGATTAAATATTTTTTTAACATATAATAATACTTTTTTTTGTATTTTATTATATTAAAATATTATTTTATATAACATGGATATGAACTTAATAAAATTACTTTTTTAATGGATATCTTAAAAGATCGCAATCGACTAAAGCACTCGCGCTCGCAGATGTAAAAACCATTAAAACTGTCCGACTATTAAAGTAGCATTTTTTATAGCTCCCCAAGTAACATAATTTATATAAAATTATAATTTATTAGAGTTTAGGGGTGTCTGGCAGGGGGTAGCAACTGCCATAAGTGTCCGGCAATGGATGACGAGATCTCGTAAAGTTATCCCGAAGAAAATATAAAAAAATTGAGCTTTATACTTTAACGATTTTAAGGTACTATTTTATACAACTTCACTACGTGTTACCTGCACAAGTAACCACAACCCAAACTCTATAGTCGCTGGTCGTTTTTACCTGAATAGAAAAATTTTCAGCTTTTATAAAATAATAAGGTCGTCGTGGGCTCTTGCTCTATTACTAAAATATTTACTATTACCAAAATTAATAGACTCTATTTGCTTCCCTTCATGAAAATCATTAGTGAGTGATGTAAAAATTGTTTTGGTAATAAAAATATAACGTGTCTTTTTTTTATTAATTTTTTTGTGTAATTTATTTCGTCAAATAATTGTTTATTACGTTAACGAGGTAATTTTATGATATACATATTATGTTATTATTAAATTTTCAATATTTTTGTCGCGTATTTTTGGTCGTGGGATTTTCTGTCGGGGATTTTATGTCTTGGGATTAAAACGCAGGCGACCGCTTTAAATATCATTCACTTTAACTCTCTACCTGCTTTGTTGAAGTTTCAACAACTTGAATCGCAAATACGAGTTTAAAAATATTAATTTTATTTATTCAAAAAACGAATAAATAAATAATTTTTAATAAAAAATGAATTTTGTAGATAGTTATTATTTAAAACGTTTTAAATAATTTTTTTTCAATTAATGTTTGTAACCCTGCTGATGGTCCAAGTATAGAATACCTCCACTACCTTTTACCCACCTAAAAGTACCATTAAACATCCTTAAATTGTAATATTTTTAGAAGTAGAAACAATTATCCAGATAGAATGTCTCCATTTTGATCTATCAAATAAATTTTTGCTGTAATAATTATTTACTACGTATTAATATCATAGGAACATTTAAATATTATAACAAAATTTAAACAAAACAAAAATAATAGTATTATCTGCACCAAACGATAACGATAAATGCATCTGCTCCAAGATAAAGCTGAAATATTTATTTGGCCTCACAAATATTTTCTACCACTAAAAAATAATTTTAAATTTTCCTACTTTTAGCTAATTTGTACTCATCATTTTAGATAAAATCAAAGCGAAAATTTTAAATTAATTATTAATGAAAATAACTCGAAGCAACATTTTTGTTTTTCTATTTTCGAGGTTGAATGGCATTTAATTATTTCGAACTAATTGTAAAGATACCTATATCAAAGTTTTCAAAGTAAAACATACATTTTTACACTAATAAATAAAATTGTAAAGTATTTCCAATCTCAGTTTAAAAAAGATGATTTCACCAGGGCACTGCGATATTCCGGTAATAAGCGCTTTATTCTATACCGATAAAATATATCGGCCGCCTCTTTTTATATGCTACGGGTAGCACAGCTTATTTTTGAATGTCAACGTCGCTAATATGCATTCATCAAATCATCGCATCGGTCGACTATCTAGCTCGCAGGTGTTCACTTGAAAAGGAGTTGGTCAAATCTTTAGACGTTTCAAAATATTGGCGCGCGCTGGTTCTCAATAATGTCTCAGGAGATTTTTTTCATTTGCGTTTTATTTTTGTTGTGATATTTGTGAAATGGCTTTTTACAGACCGTTTTAGGTAAATGATGAATCTAACGAATTGCTTAATATTGACGATATTTACATTAACAATGAAATTCCCGTTAATAATATAACTCAAAGTAATGATAATATCCAAATTAATAATGAAATACATCTTAACAATGTAGTTCTAATTAATAATAATAAAAATGAGACATCATTTTGAGAATTTAAAAATCGAGATTTGCATATTCAAGTTCAACAAGTAATTTTAAATATATCTTTATGCTTAAAAGCTAAAAATGAAAGTCAACTCAAGATGAAATAATTAAAACAATATAACTTAACGAAAATTACTTGTTCCCAATTTATTTAGTAATTAAAGAGGCGTTGTGATTGAACACGATAAAAAACGAAAACGTATCGTCAGCCGTCGGATAGATGATCTAAAGCTGTGATTCGACTAACGGTTTACAATACGTACAAAGAAAATCAAGTCCCAACATTAGAAATTATGTTTAATAAATTGCAAGATTTTAACGATTTTAAATATAAATCATTAGAAACACTTCGACAAATTTTAATAGAGTGGTTTTAAGTATAAGAAGTTAGATAGTCGAATGTGTATTATAAAATCGTACTGTAGTATTTCGTCAAAATTATTTAAGACAGATCTTACGTTATAGAAATATAGTTCATTTAGATGAAACGTGGTTCGACACTCACGATGTCGTTCAATAAATAATACAGCCACACACAAAAAAATTGGGTTTGAGAGTCAAACCATGTTAACTATATTTTTTGGGGTCGCTGAATCCGAATTTAGGGTCAGAATAACTCCATCTGGCTAGGGTTTTCCATAACTTTTAAAAAACCGATTTTTTACACTATAAACCATTCATATAAAACCCCTTGAAAACATAACACAATAATCACATGTCACCTTTAACCCATAACTCTATAATAATATAACCCCATAACCCCTAAACCCGCCAAAATGGTTAAAGACATTAGAAATTTGGGATTCTTGATGAATGTGAAATTACACTTGATAAATTCCCAGAGAATCTTGGAGATTTTAGTAAAGAGCAGGGAGAACGCTTTCATCAAGATATAAGAGTTATGGAAAATCGTTATCAGGGACGGTGGGATGTTAACATGATGGCTGACTTTTGTTGGAGTATAAAACGAGATACATCAAACAGTAATCGAAAGTGAAAAGCATTACGTAGATCGTTTAATGAAAAAAGAACTCGCTACAGTAGCAAAAAAGAGTGATATAATATATATATATATATATATATATATATATATATATATATATATATATATATATATATATATATATATATATATATGGGTTTATAACCTTTAATTCCGCTGCTCATAAATATTCTGGATATCCGTGACGAAATGGATTGAAACAATGCCAAAAATAAACAGGTTTCGTTTGATATGGGGTTATGGTGTTTCGGGGTTATGGGCTTATGGTATCACAGGGCTATAGAGTTTTGGGGTTATGACGTTTTATTTCACTGTCCAAAAGTATTCGAAATGTCAGTGAAAATTTGTAATAATACCAATTGCCTGGAATGAATTGTTTTTTTATTCAGGGGCAAAGAGGTTTTGGGGTTTAGGGGTTATATTATTATATAAAGTTATGGGTTGAAGGTGACATGGTGTTATTGTGTTATGGTTTCAAGGGGTTAAGGGGTTTGATATTATTGGTTAATAGTTACATAGTTTGAAAATGCGGTTTTTTTGAGGTCATGGGAAACCCTAGCCCGATGAAGTTATTCTGACCCTAAATTCAGCGAACCCAAAAACATATAGTTAACATGGTCTGACCCCCAAACCCAAAATTTTTTTTGTGTGGCTGTGATAATTAAATTATTTTTGAATATATATCTGATTTAAAAGTAAAATTGATACGCCACTTTATTTATTTTGAAGATTCTATGGAATGAGACGTTTTTTATATATTTTTAAACTGACTTTGGAAGAACTATAAGTAAAATTATAAAAAATGCCATAAATAGTTTTAATTAACTTAAAATTTCTTTGCGATATTATTGAAAAACTACAAAAATTTTCAGCTCCATCGGTGGAACCTAACCCAAAAACCAATTATACCGATAATTATCACTTTACTAAAAAAAAAAACAACTATCTATAAACATTAAATTAGAACAAACAACAACGTAGTACTTTGGTATTTTTGGTCCCTGTATCACTATAAAAAGAAAAAAAAACATTCATACGGCGTATCTGCCGTTTTTGTCGTCCAGCAAACCGAGATCGAGTCTTTCTAACATCACAAACGGTAACGGCATCTCGGTCTTTCTCTTAATAATAAGTTTGGGTACTACACCTGCCAAACAGTTCGACTGCACTACAGAGTAATCGCCACCGCACCCGCGATAATCGTTTTCCGATTCGCTCTCGGAACGGGAATACAAATTTCGAAAACGACTTTTCTTCTTATCCGACACCTGCAACAAAATTAGATCAACAACTTCGACAACGAGAAGGTTGTCTTTAACTGCTCAGGGTTATTCACTATATATGTTACGATTTCTCGAGTCCGTCTCTGTCGACCCTTTCTGTCGCGACAATGCGTCGGCCACAATTGGGGACTGTCGGCGCGGAGACCAAAGGAAAGTTCCTGCAAATTCTCGACGAGGTGACTATGATTTATGGAATTTAAATAGTTATAAAAAGTTGTATATCTAAGTGATTTATAAAAGTAGAATTTATTGTATTGGAATAAACATGGTTTTGTTACTGTTTCGAGAGTTTTAAATTGCCGAAACCTAGAAAGAACTAGAAAATCCGTAACACAGTGGGCTTTTTGCGACAAGCATTAATTAGACATTTCAGGCAAACCAGACAACGGATCAATCTGAAAATTTGATGGTATGCATAAATCATAGACCTATTATCCAGAGGAGACGCAACATTCCATTCATAAAACTCTTTATGTTTTGTCGCAATGATAACACGAGAGTGGCCATGAGTATGACAAAGAATATCAATCGATTCACTTTGTCCCGTCCTCGTGCTGGCAACGCTGTAACATTATTGTGGACTTATGGCCACGCTTGTAATCAGTGGCGTGCTGTTTGTTCAAATTGAGAATATATCTATCGGGTAATATTTAGTTTTTTATGAGAATATATTTATGAATAGGTGATACTCAGTATTTTATTAAATTAAAGTGTTGTAGCCTACTAGAAGTATTTTTCTAAACCCCAAAAGTTGGGCGCCAAATTGTGTTACCCTAGCTAAACTGTTTTCCTAAAGTTACAAAAGTGGGGTGCCAACTTAAAAAAACTTAATAATTCCCCAAATGTTGGGCGAATATTTTGTGTTTCGTTAAAGTTTCCTTTGTAAAGCCAATTGTGTGTAATGTTATAAGTTACTTTTACAAAACTAAATTATTCCAATTCAAGGGCTGCTAATTGTGTAGCGAACAGTTTTACTAATACCCGGTAAACTAAATTATTTTATCAAATTACAGTACTAAAAAATAATTTTAAATAATATTACCTTAACGTCTGAAATAAAAAAAACTTAAAAAATTATTATTAATATTAATTGGACAAATAAAATGTAATTTATTTTTAATTTTAATTTTAATGTTCAAACTATTTAATAACAGCTAAGTAACCTAAAAGAAAAGATTAAAATATTATACTCGGAATTTCGTGACTCCTTGATTTCTTGATTGAGATGTTCCAACTTGAACTTAAAAATAATGGCTGGGGCTTAAATAGTCCGGTTTTTTACACACTTGGCAATGACGGATCATTTCTTCTACTAAATTTTACTGAATTTTACCAATAATATGCTCAAAATTACCGATAGTACTCGTTGCAACACCTTTGGCAACAGCGCTACTAATAATATCCGATTTCGTAGTAAACGTACATTTTTGCACGTGGAACGATTCAGACAAGCTGTGCGGCGTTGTCGCTTATTGAGCAACACATTTCAATGGTTCAACATTCCATAAAATGGGTTGTATTATTCAGGTTGTTATAATTCATGAAATATTAATAACAGATAGCATTATGTTCACAATATTGTTGCAAATATAATCAACAAATACTATGAACGATTCAATAACAATCACAAATCTCTTGCCATAATTGGAGAGCAGGCAACATCACAGCACAACACATTCCAGTCGGTCATATCAAGATCATACAATCGACCAGAAAGTGGTGATGTATGATCGTGTTTGAAAGTAAATAGTTACGTCTCCTCTGATAATAGGTCTCTGGCATAAATTAACATGATCTACACGTGGCACGATGCGGCGTTGACGCTTCTTCTAGAAAGTAGTGGCTACTTTGAATTTTCAAATAGAATACCTTGTATATTCCAACGGGAATTTTTCCTTATGATTTTAATAGTAATTTATTAGAGCCGGCCCTCGTATTTTTACATTATTAAGAACGTGTATAAGGTCGAATTAAGTAGTACATCAAATTAATTTTTAAACTTAATAAAATGTAGTAAATTGTATACAGCGACATTTCCTGTTAATTATAATGAGTTTCTATAATGAATTTTTTGGAAAAAACACTATAAATATTAAAAATCAACTGGTTTGCCAGAAACGTCTAATTACCGCTCATCGTAAGAAGCCCTGAATACCTATTCCTTATCATCGTTATTATTTCCTGTAGAAAAAATGTTTTATATAAAAGTTGTGTGGTTATGATCGAATTTTATTAAAATATTAGAGGCATGGAAACTCTCATGGACTTAGAACACTGAGCACACCTAATTAACCGGTAACGGTGTGAAATTATACACTAAAAACATTGATCTATTCGTCTCTGCACGGATGCTAAAATTAAGATGAAAACGGCCATCATGAGCCTCCATGTATGACTCATTATTCGAATGTTTTACTGTAAGTGTGTCAATATAGTGAATTTTTAATATATTTTACCAGTTTAAAGTATTAATAACGGTTAAAATTAGTGTGATAAGGATTTGTTGTGTGCTTTAGTGTAATTACTTATTAGTTAACCATAACCCAAATAAATTGGTGGATAAAAATTATTATAGTAGTGAGGCAATAACGACAAATATAGTTAGTGGTTCATCTTGTGAATGACACCAAAAGATAAAAGTGCTGGTGTAACCTTTCACAGGTAAATTTGTTTAATATTTAGACATAAACAACAATTGTATTTTATTAATATTTAAATTTGAATTTTAGGTTAGAGTAGGAATTAGGTGGTTATTATTCTGGAAATACGTATCTAGCATTATTATAAATATGAGAAAATAACATTTTTAAGGGAAAAATGTATCTAATTAATCATTGTTGTACAAAACACGTGTAAATAATACTATTATTTCAATTTTAGTATGTTAGTAGCAATTAGGATTTGGAGCCGGAAGATCATGCAACGATAATATATTTTGTCCGTAACAAATAATTGAGAAAAAATCTGCTGTCAACCAGGAAACGCATCTAATGTTCATTGACCTGCATAAGGCATATGATACTGTTCCTATAATTAAATTATGAAAAGTCAACTTCCCAAATAAAGGTGGGAAGTAAATTATCACAACAAATGTTGGTAAATAAAGGATTACGGCAAGGCTGCTGCGTATCACCATCTTATTTAAGATCTACAAAGCAAAAGCATTAAATACATGGAAACGTTAATGTATAGGTATAGATTTGAGGGATGTCTGCCTATATACATTACAATTTGCAGATAATCAGGTTAAGCCAATGACAAAGATGACATAGAATATACGGCTAGAAAACTCCAAGAAGAATGTCGACAATGGGGTTTGGAAATAAACATACAAATGACAAAATACCTCACAATAGGAACTGCTCTTGAGAAAATTCAGGCGAAAATACAATTAAATCTTGTACAAACTACACATATCTTGAAGTTATTTTTCATACAACAGGTAAAAACGATAATGAAATAAAAAAAACACAAGCAAGAAGAACAATTTGGTGCTTTAACGGAATCTTGTGGTTTCCAGAAAAAGGAAAACAACGAAAGTATAATTATATATGACTCACTGATCAAATGCCTTCTTTACGCCGATGATCAAGTCATATTAGCGTCATCTGAAGAGGAGTTGCAGGCGATCGTTAATGTTATGCATGATGCGCTAACAATCAAAGGGATGAAAATAAATGTAAGCAAAACGAAAGTAATAGTTTTTGAAAGAGAAGAAAGTATGACAAACTTTTAAGTTTCGATTGAGGGAGAAAAAGTGGAACAAGTAAATGAATTTGTGTACTTGGGTTCAAAGTTTACGAGAGATGGAAAGTATGACAGTGACATTGAGCGAAGGGAGTTGGCAGGAAAACAAATAAATGGGGCACTGCATAGCTTTATGAGCAGCCAGAAAGTGTCAAAAAAAGGCACGTCTGGCTGGTTTCTACACTTTTGTATGGTAGTGAATGTTGGGTTTGGCAGAAGCATGAAAATAGGATTAATGATGCGGAGATGAGTAGTCTGAGAAGTGTAGCCGGAGTGACTCGGTTGGATAAAGTAAAGAATAGTGAAATAAGAGAACGCTGTGGTGTAAAAGAAGATGTGTTTACAAAGATAGATAAAGGAATGCTTAAATGGTTTGGACCCGTAAAAAGAATGGATGAAGGATAATTGACGAAACAAATTTATAAGGCGAGTGTGTGAATGGACAGAAGTCGGTAAAGGTCGACCTCGGCGAACATATCTCGATCAGATCAAAACTGTTTTGAAAAAAGGCCAGGTCAAGAGTACCAGCAACCGGTGAACATGTATGAGAGCACTGATGAAAGTAGAGGAAGCAAAAGATGTGTGTAAGAACCGTAGCCAGTGGAAGGAAGTGGTCTCTGCCTACCCCTACGGGAAAAAGGCGCGACTATATGTATGTATGATCAAAAGGAACCTTCTTTAAGAAGCTGAAACTTGGCGGGTAAATGAAAATAACAGAAGGAAGATAAAAGCAGTGAAAATGGACGTGTTTAGAAGATCTTTAGGAACATCCCGTAAAGATAGAATTCGTAATGAAAAAGTAAAACATCGAATGGGCATAGAAGAGTCACTATCAACGGAAATCGACAGAAAACAACTAGTATGGTACGGACACGTCCAGCGAATGTCAAATACGAGACTTCCAAAAAGAGCATTAAAATGGAAGCCGCATGGTCGAAGAAAAAGAGGACGGCCGAAGAAAACCTGGAAAGTAGAAGTATTAAGAGCCATATGCGAAAGACCATAGTAATGACCGCCGGAAGTGAAAATTAGGCATCGGACAACGTCAAAAGACGTTTGGAAAAGCGCCTTTTTTCTGTAGGGGTAGGCAGAGACCACTTGCTACGGTTCTTGCACACATCTTTTGCTTCCTCTGCTTTCATCAGTGCTCTCATGCATGCTCGTCGGTTGTTGGTACTCTTGATCTGACCTTTCTTCAAAACAATGTTGATCAAGCAAAGCCCCAAATAATTCAGAGCATGAAATACATGACGTGCTCTGTACTGTACGAGGGTTTGGCAATACGATTTCTGGGCACACAGGTATAAATGGCAACGAGGTAGCCGATAAACTGGTAAGAAACGGGACCCCGGTGGAACCAAGAAGCCAGTTGGTCGGATTGCCAATTGCTGAAGCGAAACATGAATTAAAACTAATCCTTGAACAAGAACATATCGCTCAATGAAATGCAAATACTGGCTATAGAACATTAAAACAGCTGATAAAAAACCTCTTCAGAAGAGGGTAGACGCACTCTGGACTATGAACCGGAGTAGGCTAAGCAGCACGCTTGGCCTGATCACTGGCCACATCGCACTAAGGGCGCACCTCTTCAAACTTAAGCTGGTGACCGAGAGAAACTGCCAACTATGCGGCGAAGATGAGGAGAGCAGCATACATATTCAGTGTTGCTGCCAGATGCTAGCGGTGTACAGGTACCAAACCTGGGGCCGCATGATAATGGATCCAAGTGATTTAAATGAAACCGGGCTAACAGAAATCCTATAGTTTGCCAAAACCAGCGGGTTGGAATTCTGATGCCCTGAAGACACAGCGGTAGTCACAGATAATTAAAAGATCTAGGTGACATAGGTGCCTATACCGATGGCCCAACCGCAAAAATGTAATGTAATTATTTTTAGGTTCCAAAGGCTTTTAGGTTCTTTTGTTTTTTATTTTTGGACCAAATGGTGCAACACTACAACGCAACTCCGCAAAAAAAATAATAATATAATGGTAATAAAATAAATTATTAGAAAAAATAGGTAAAACTAATTCCATATATCCCCAAACTACTCATGTTAACAGATGTTTAGAATTTTATTTTATTTTAGTCATTTATTACTTAAAATATTATCACAAATAATAATATTCAACTAACTATTTCAATAACATACAAATCTACGATATATTAAATAAAAAAAAACTTACCTACCAATAACTCTACAGTTTGTAGGTAGAACTAAGGCAAACAAAAACACAGCTTGACTGTATTATAGCAGGATCAAATCTCGGAACAGATTTCACGATGTTTTTAGAAATGTGACTATTCGACTCCAAATGTGTAATTTTTGTTTACAACGGTAGCGGTGTTACACAGTCCGTGAGAGTTTCTATGGTCTCTAACAAAATTACAGTAGCCTGTAGATTTTAGGAAATCCAAAAAAAAAATTTTTTTTAATGAAACTTAAATTTTTGAAATAATCTTTTTCCCTGATTTAAAAAAAAACATATGTTACCACTACCTTATTATTAAAGTAAGCTATTTAAATAACAACTATTTGATAAGTGAAATTTCATTAATGTTTTGGTTTACAAAATCAAAAAATATTCTTACACAGAATTTTCAAAGACTGTGTCAAGAATTTTAATGCTAGTATTCAAGTTATTGAAGACACCATAGGCCCATTTTCGATGCAATTATATAAATGAGAAAGACGTTATCAATTATACATTAGCAATAATGGTGGACACATCAAACATCTTTTATAAGTTATCATTATTTATTTTTACATCTACTAAATACATTTCTGTTATATCTTCTGTATAAGAGTTTGGACTTTTTCTTCCTCATTGTAAACCATTTTGATTATTTCGTAAAAGAAATGTCACTTGTTAAACATTACGGCTTACTTTGATACTTACTTTTGCACAATTACACTAACCATTTTTACCGAGATATTTGACGTTTAATAAATCAAAAACGGTATACGTTAGTGGTAACACAAATGATATGTTTTATTATTTTCTAAAAATTTAAAAATATAGAGGGTCTCCCATTTAACTGAAATATTTTTTTGTATTCCCTGAAATCTGCACAATACTGTACTTTTTATAGCATTTTAACAAAATTTAGTCATACCTTGTCTGAAATTTTTTTTTAAAAGCACTAACACCGATGATAAGATATGGGTAACATAAACGGCACAGTTGGACAATATTTATTTGGAATTGACCTGACTTAATCGAAAGACAAGAACTTAATCAATTTACAACGAGCTCCCCAAAAGTTAGCCAAATCCGTATTCAAAAGTAACCAAATATTTTTAGATTTAAAAAACGATCTACAGTTGTTGTTACAGACAATTTTTTATTGAAATTTATTAATCTAATAGATAATACATATACTTAAATAAGTCATCAGGGCTTTCATACATGCTCGTCGGTTACTGGTACTTTTGTCCTGGCCTTTTTTAAACAATTTCAAACTGATCGTGATACGTTCTCCTAGGTCAATCTCTATCGAATTTCCCGTTCATACTCGCCTTATAAATATGTTTCGTCAATATTCCTTCATCCATCATTTCTACGTGACCAAACCATCAAAGCATTTCTATATCTATCTTTGTAACCACATCTTCTTTCACACCACAGCGTTTCCCGATTACACTATTTATTACTTTATCTATCAAAATCTCTGCAGCTATACTTCAGACTACTCAACATCATGTATTCGACAAACAACCTTACTACTCATTGGTGAATAAAAAATAAACGACAGCGACAGCTGATAAATTACTTAATGCGAATGTCAGTTCATACAGTACCGAAGCACCGAAAAGGTTCATCAACGATTGGTACCATGTTTGGTTGGAACAAAAATAGAATCGTTGATTGACCGTTCTTGCACGGTTTATCTATTGCACATACATACATATAGTCACGCCTTTTTCCTGTAGGGGTAGACAGAGACCACTTCTTTTCACTTGCTACGGTTCTAACACACGTCTTTCGTTTCATCTACTTTCATCAGTGCTCTCATACATGCTCGTCGGTTGATGGTACTCTTGACCTGGTCTTTCTTCAAAACAATTTTGATCTGATCGAGATACTTTCGCCGAGGTCGACCTCTATCGAATTGTCCATTAACGCTGGATCTTCTTTTATCTATCCTCTCTACGTGATCAAATCATCTGAGCATTCCTTTATACCCATCTTTGTTACCACATCTTCTTTTAAACAACAGCGTCCTTATCACACTAATTCTCACATTATCCATTAGAGTTAGTCCATCTATACTGCTAAGCTCTGCAGCATTGATCGTACTTTAATACTTCTTCTATCAAACCCAACATTCACTACGTTGGGTTTGGCAGAAGCATGAAAGTAAGATCAATGCTGTAGAGATGAGTAGTATAGCTGAAGTAATTCTGATGGATAATGTGAGAAATATTGTGATAAGGAACGCTGAGGTGTAAAAAAAGATGTAACAAAGATAGAGAAAAGAATGCTCAGATGATTTGGACACGTAGAGAGGATATATAAAAGAAGATTGACGATAAGGCGAGCGTTAAGTGACAAGCCGGTGGAGGTCGGTCTCGGCGAACGTATCTTGATCAGATCAAAATTGTTTTAAAGAAAGGCCATGTCAAGAGTACCAACAACCGACGAGCATGTATGAGAGCACTGATGAAAGTATATAAAGCAAAAGACGTGTGTAAGAACCGTAGCAAGTGAAAATAAGTGGTCTCTGTCTACCTCTTCGGAAAAAAGGCATGGCTTTATGTATGTATGTGCAATAGATAAACGGTGCAAGGACGGTCAATCAGCGATTCTTTTTTCTTTTCAACCAAACTTGGGATCCTTAATGAACCTGTTAGGTGTTTGGTCGAATGCAGAAATTGTATGAACTGACATTCGCAATTAAGTAATTTATCAGCTGTAGCTGACAACTTGGAAGATACTAGAATAATGCTACAGGAACTTCAGGAGGTCTGTGCAACAGAAGGTCTAAAAATGAACATCGGAAAAACATAATTTAGGCCAAACCTTGTCCTTAGCAACAACCTAATTATTGAAAACTCTGAGGTAGAATGGGTAGATAAATCCACATATTTAGGCCACGAAATAAGCATATCCAAAGCCAACCAAATTTGCGAAATAAACAGAAGAGTTATACTCTTGGTGTTTCGTTACTTGACCACATTAGAAATGAAGAATTACGCAGAAGAACAGGCGTGACTGATGTGGTTGCACATGTAGCAAAAAACTCAAATAGAACTGGGCAGGACATGTGGCTCGTATGCAAGATGACAGGTGGACAAAACGATTACTTGAATGGAGACCCAGATCCGATAAAAAAAAATAGAGGAAGACCACCAACTCGCTGAACAGACGACATTACAAAAATTACGAAAAACTGGGATTTGTAGTGCTCAAAATAAAAAAGAATGAACTCAACTAGGGGAGGTCTATGTCCAGCTGAATGATGATGATGATGATAATGAATGAGTAGTTAGGTTATTTGTTGAATGAATAAAACGGTCTCCTAACCGTTCCAACGTTCAAAATTTCTAAAATTACTCGATCCAAACGATCATGAATACACAAAAGTTGTGGGTTAAAACGAACCTAAAAGTTAGCACCAACCATCATGACCTGGTTCAATGATTTGGATGTCATGCATTCGGAGCTATCGTGAATGGCAGGCTTAAGCTATACATATAACACCAGACAATCAGAAATTTGGCAACACAATATACAAGAAGCGCTTGTCTGTAACCCAGGGAAAAAATGGATAAACTGGCATATATAATTACCAATTAGTCTGTAGAATCATTGATCTTAAATGTTTTGACAATGAGATGTTCCTTGCTTTCTATTTGAGCAACACAACAAAAAGTATCGTTTAAAAGTCAGTGTGATCAAGACGATCTAAAAAGCTACCCTAAGAAAACAGATAAAACAGTATATCATGTTATAATACGTTTCTTCGTAGTGTAGTTAGAAATATTTAATAACAGTAGGAATTAATCAATTTAACGCATAAATCTAATGAATATTTAATTTTACCAATACGATGCTTCTGTGCAGTTCATAAAATTGCACATTTATAGGTATTTATCTGCATTATTTTTCTTTAAGAAGGTTGCAATTTTAAGTTTTTTATTTCATGTATTGTTTCCCATAAATCATTGTCAAAATATTAATATTCATTCATAAGAATTAAAAATTATTCTTAAATTAACACAAAAATCATCATTGTAATGAGCAGATCATAAAATATGCAATTTTGGAAGTATTAGTAGGTAAAATAAAGGAGTTACTAATAGCCCAGTATATAGAGGATCCAAAAAGTGGTTTAGCTTACATTAATTGCTGCAAAAGATTTTTTCGTTTGGTATTGCGACCTCGAAAGTGGAGGGGACAACTTTTGATGGCCAAAACACCTATAAATTTTGTTTTCTTTTTCCAGTGTTTGATTACGGGACTCATAGACATCAAAAAAGAGCTTTAAACGCGATAGTGTTAATTTAAGGTTTTCCCCAATTTCAAAACTGGCCCAATTTGGAAAAATAGGTGCTTTTTGAATTTGGGATTGATGCTCTACAATTTTTGGGGAAAGGAGGGTATTAATAAAATTTGTGTTCATACGTGTTCATATTTGCACACTATTCTCCCAGCCGATGAGCTCGCTTGTTTGTCAGGACTGATAGTTTAAAGTGCGTGCTATGGCATCTTGGTTACGAAATGATATTCGGGTGATTTTGCGGTATACCTTCGCTTGTGGTTTAAACATAAACCAGTGCTTAGAAAAAATTATTCTTGCACTAGGTGATAATTGTTCACATTGTACGACTATAGTCAGGTGATAAAGAGAATTCCAAAGGGCAAATTTCAGTCTGGAGGACGCTGAGAGGACAGGACGCCACCGACGTCTGTTAGCCACAAGGTTAAGGAAACCTTAGGCCTAAACGCACCAGCAATTCGTTCGATTATGAACGATCATTAGCACGTGTCGAAAGTTTGTTTTTTCTGGATGCCGCAAAGTCTGACTGAAGACAAGATGACACGACGTAATGATGCCGGGAGATACTAAAAATGTTTGATAAGGAACAATCTCGGTATGTGAACAACATCGTGACAGGTGACAAGACTTGCCTGTAATATTATGATGGTTCGACCAAGTCTCAACACAACAAAGTTTGTGTCTTTCATGAAGATGAAACACCAGTCAGAAAATCCGGGTCAGTAAAGAAGAAAAAGATAGATAGTGTAGAATGGTGGAGAATGTCGTGTTGGACACACAAGACAGTCACAGCTTAGTGGTATATTGAACAGTGCCTTCCAGTCCATCGAATCTCTGAAGAACTTCTGACCAAATTCAAGAATGGACACCTGGTTATTTCATCATGACAACCCTACAGCTCACTGCACGAAAGCCCGCTTCGAATATTTGACTACTACAGGACTGCGAGTGCCTGAGAACACTGCTTACAGTCCATACCTTACACACCACGGTTATATACAAAATATGGACCATTTTCCAGTTATATAAGCGACCACCAACATTTGCCCCCCCCCCACTTTTAAGGTCGCAAACTTGGATTTTGCACACCATACCAAACGATTCTAGAAAAAAATCTTTTGTCACAATTAATGTAAGCTTAAACCCCCCCATATGCTGTACTATAAAATCTGTAGCTAACGTTTAACATTTAAATTTAAAATAATTTACCTTTTTAAGTAGTAATTTTGTTTCTTTTTCGCCCAATTCTTTTCTAATTTCGTAGGCAGGATTAAGAGGTGTAGTTCGAGAAAGGTCGTGAGTTTTTATCTTCTTCAGTTGCTGCACCAACCTTTTGTACGATATAATCTTTCGAATTTTTTCCATTTCTTCGCTATTTAATTTTTCATTTTTTAAAAAGCGATCAATCAAACTATTCGTTTCCGATTTTGAAAAAGGATCCGCTATTTCTCGTTCCGATGGTTTACTCGTTCGAGGTATTTGAATATTCAAACTGCTCAATTTGGACTCTACTTGTTCTTTGTAATTCTGAAGAATTTCGTCTTCGGAACTCTCGTTATTTGGTTTGGAATTGAGTTCGTTAACGTCGATTACTGTTTTCGGTTTGTTCTTGTTGTCAGCAATTAAACCTCTAAACTCGCACAATTTATTATCTTGACCTTTTTGTGTCAAATTTAGTTTCGGTGATTGCGTCTCTTCCCAGTCGAAGTAGTTCTGTTTTACTGGCGAGTATTCAAAACTTAGCTTTCTTTTGTTAATTGTCTCTTTGGTTTTGAGCAAATTGATATCGTCCAACGATTTTGGTCGTTGAAGTTTGATTTTTTCGGGGTTACATTTGCTGAACACTATTAGCGAATTGTGCCTGTCAACTTTAATTTTTTTCACTTCCGGCAGTTCCGGTTTAGCATCATCCTGAACTTTTCGTTTTCTTCGATTGTACTCTTCGAGGCTGAGCTTCTTTTTTACGTGCGAAGATTTTGACACGCTATTAATTTGCTTCTTTAACCTAGGATCTTCTAATTTGTAGGTTTTAACTTCCTTGGTTACTTTTTCTTCAGTATGTTTTACTTCCGAATTGAGTTTCTCGTTTATTAAAGCAATTTCTTCGTTTATGTGACTAAAAGAAACTCTTTTAACAATCTTTTGTTCAACGGTGTTTTCTGGTTCAGTTATTTCTTCGGATTGTTTTGCGATTTCGGGGATTTTTTTTGGTTTTGTAGCTTCTTCGTTATTTATGCAAGTTTTGGTTTCTTCTGTTGTTTGTTCATCTTTTGTATCGTTCGTTACCACTTCATTGTTTTTGGTTTCGTCTATTTTAATGGTCGAGTCGACTTTAAATTCTTCGTTAATTTTCATTTCTTTCAATTTATTTTTCCTCAATTTTCTAGCTTTGATCAGTTCTTTGAAGGGCACAAAATCTTCTTCATCTGCAATGTTAGATTCTTCTGATTTTAACTTTTTTTTATTTCTAGCAGCGATTAGATCCCTAAATAACGACTTTTTGTCAGACTTAACAGATAATCTTTTGGGTAATTCTAACTCCTTGGACGAATCGGGTTTGGATTTCTTTTTAATTTTCCTCGTTCTTTCTTTGGTTGAACTGACCTTGTCGTTCGAATTATATCTCTCCGATCTGTTGTTATCCAAAACATCTTCACTGGTAGTTATGGAAGGAATTTGCAAGTCGCAGTCGTAGGCTTTTTTTGCAGCTTTAGTGCAAAGTATTAGCGGTTGTTCTACGTCCAGTTTAATTTCCTCTTCCAAGCTCAAATCCATACCGATTATAATTTCGCTGGTGGTTTCTACAATTTCGGGCTCTGGAGTTTCCACAATTTCCGGAAATTGTTCTTCATTACGGGGTGCTTCATCCATCTTTAAGGGATCGGGGCCTTCAGCATTATCGAAGGACTCGTAATTATCATTAAAATCCACCACGGCAGTATTTGATAACGGTATGACTGTTATAATATTTTTTCCGTTGACGTTGTTAACGTTAATTTCTACTAGCTCTCCGGCTATTTCCAGCAGAACACTAGGCTCTTCTACTCGTATCACATTGCGATATTGTACTTCAGCTTGATCAGGTACTTTTATATCTTCAGATATTTGCGATGCATCTTCAGCTATTTGTACGGCATCCAAGGTTTCTTTGAGATCACTGGACACGTCCGAATGGATAGCTGATTTTTCGTTAGTACTTGTTTTGTTATCGACAATGGTCTTAGAAGAGCATAACATGACGTCTGCACTAGATATTACAGCTTCTTGAGAATCGATATCTTTTGAATCAAACACTATTTCTTCAGTCATAACGATTGGTTCTTGGGAAACGATATCACTGGAGTCGAAGATTGCTTCTTCAGACAAAGTGATTGATTTTTCTGAATCTATAGTATTAAAATCTACCTCATTTTCTTTAGGAGGTTTATTCACAATATCTGTTAAAGACGAGTTATTTGTTTCGACATTTTGTGACCCATTTTCCGCTGTTTTCTTCGTAATTGTTACTTCAGATCTATTCACGACGTCTGATTGTTCTTTTAAAAATTCTATTTGGTTTGTATTATTCATCTCATTTTGTTCAAGAATGACTTCTGTAGAACGAATGCTTTCCCGTACTGCGTTACTTACGTAGTTTGTTTGGTCCTTTCTTGCATTTTTATTTTCGTCATCGTCAGCTGGTTTAACTTTATCCGTAGATTCTTCAAGCTGAAAAGAATTATCTTCTTTATGGTCTTTATGGTCCTCTTTAGGGTCATCGCTTTCGATTTTTAAATTAAATACGTCATCATTGCGTTCTTCTTTGTTACAAAATGATTCTATAAATTTGAAAGTATTTTTGTTTTCCATTTCCAAAAATTCTTTGGTTGTTTTTAAACTGTACCTTCTTGATAAACTACTTGTTTCGGCTTGTTTCAATTTTTTTCCAATATTGTTTATGATATCATCCACAGAAAATATCCTTCTTGATCTTTTAATTGTATTCTTTTCCGGTTCAACAGAAAATGCATTCATTTGAGTTTCCTTGTCGGTTGTTTTTGTCTCATTGACTGGTAAAGCGTTTGTTTCGAAACTGGCGTGGTTTGTGTTTTCTGCATCTTCTTTTTCTGTTGGAAATTTTGTGACATTTAAATTGTCCGATTTTTCAGATTTGACAACTTCCATAGTTTCTTCATCATTTTTAGAGGAGGTTTTAGTGACTTCATTGAAAATTTTATTATTACTAGAAATTGAAAGTTCAGTCTCATCATTTGCATTATCTTTTGCCACTAAAATTTCCTCTGATATGTTAAAATTGTTTTTACTAATTTTAGTTAAATCTTCTTGGTCAGTTTTTTCATCTACTAGATTGCTAGCGTTGACTTTCATGTGGGGTTCTATTGCTTCCGTATTGTTAACAGTATCATCTAGTAAAGTGTCAATGTCTTTGTGTGGATCATCATTTGATAAGTTTTCAGTATGATGTTCCTCATTTTCAGTCTTTATGTTTAAATGAGCATCTTCGAAAGGCATATTTGTCGGTGATCCTGATAATTCTTGGATACTAGCAATTTCTTCCACTAAATCTGCTGTAGATTTAATAGGACTTATTGATTGTTGCTCTCCATATTGTTCTAATTGGTCCAAATTAATAGGCGAGCAATTTTTATCGGCCGTCTCTCTTCTGCATTCGTTGATGATCGTTCTATTTAGTTCTTCTTCCAAAGTATCCGTGATTATTGGCAAGCTAGTTCCTATTTTGGTTGAATCGTCTGTAACTTGAGGCGAATTTTTTACAATATTCGCATTCTGAACTCCTGACGATATGACCGTATTATGATGTACAACCACTCGAGGCTTTTCTGATATTGCAAATGAATTGTCAGTTGTTTGTCTTTGGTTCGATTCGTTTGGTTTGTTTGCAAGCATGCAATCCGGCTTGGAGGTGTCCATGATGTGAAGATTAACCACTCTCTCTCCAGTTGCGGGATCCATTTCCAGTTGATTACTTTTCTCCACTATCCTCACCATTTCCGATCCATTCTCTATCGATACTCCACCTTTGATGATATACTGGCCGGTTTCGGAGGTCATCTAAAAGAAAATATATACACAAAGTTACTCAAACAATTTAATCATTAAAATATGTTTTACTATTTTGTTGAAATCTATTAATTTACTTAATGTTAAGTGTTAAGAATTTAAAAGTATATATTACACGTTGAGCCCCAACCAAAATCGATAAAATTTTCCACTGGCCCAATAATATTTTTGCCCTATTTTAGTCTCCATATGGGATGTAATTTTAGGGAAAAATAATGAAAACATTTATTTGAAATAAAAAGTGCGAAAAAATCATGTTTTTTGTGTGCACTTTTCATTCGAAATAGATCTTTTCAATTGTTTTCTTTGAAACTACACCCTACTTGCAGTATGAAACTTGCAAAATAATATTTTATACCCAAATATAAAATAAATATTTACGAAAATATGTACAGGTAATGTAAACATGGCACATATTTAATGTTATAATCCAAGCTTATTTGAATAAAAAATATGAAAGTAAGCTTTTTGGGTTTACGATGGAGTAGAAAATCAGGAAAAAAAATCAAACGGCCCAAGTGTAAGATAATGTTTGGACCCAGGGCGGTCCAACCCAACTGTAAAAACCAAGAAAATGCGGTCCTTGGGCTTTGGTTTAAAATAAATTACGTCGTGCGGTCCATAGGCCCGCTCTGGGTTATGAGGAAAGTTCAGTTGCGGGCCTATGGACCGCGCCGGGGCTCTAAGTGTTAAAAGCAACATCATAAATCGTAATTTAATTAATCAGATAGGATTATTACATTTTAATTTCTCGTTGATCAATATTTTATTTTTAAATGTATTTTGTTAATTTAAATCAAATTACTGGTAGTTTCCAAATCAACGTAAATGCGCATGTTTGTTTTCGACCGATTTCAAGCTAAAATAAAGAACAGCAAATAAAAGAGAAACAGAATAGGGAAAAATCACGTAACGCGAGATGGCGCTGTCAATAACAAAATATCGGATCGAGGTGTGAACAACAAATATTCTGTCATTTGATCACGTGTAAAACCAAGTTTTTATTGAAGGAAATTTTAGTTATCTCTCAGAGATTTGAGATGATTGTTTGGATTGAAGCTGGATATAAGGTTTGTTTTCGTCGTTTCAGTTTCATTGTCGCTGGATTCTTTTTAAATACCAGTAAAGACCAGGTGTGTCCAGGTATCAATTTTGGTTTGTTCTTGAATAAATGAATAAATGAGTAAATAGGAGTTATGGAAGAGGTCTAATTTTTCCCTAGGCACTTCAGAATTGTCTGCTTTTTGTACCTTCCAGCTCCTTAGTTTAGTCCCATTTCTTCAATTCACCTGTTAAGGAGTAGAAGCTCATGTACTGCTATTGCCCTAGGTGGATCACTCCCTTGGTTTTGTATACACCCCAGGCAGTGCCTCCACTAGGCGGTGGCTTCACATTCGAAGATAATATGAATGGCTGTTTCATCCTCCTCATTACATAATCTGCATATAGGTTCTGTGTTAGACACTCCTGATATCGTGCAGATATTTTCTCAAAAACCAGTAACCGGTACAAAGCTCTACAACTGTTCTAAGTTTTTTCCTACTTAGCGAGAGCAGCTTCCCTGCCTGCTTGACCGCTGCTTTAACGCTGGCCTTGAGTATTCCTATTATTGGTCCTGGTCCAATAAATGGTGTTCCAGAGCCCCGCCTAGCTAGTTTATCCGCTTCTTCGTTAATGTGTTTAATAAATAAACCTTACAACAAAATAAAGTTAATTTCATTGCCCATTGTCATGCCCCCTTAGAGTTTCCGTCCCTCATCCTCCTCATCCACTGTTCCTGTATTTCATTTTCTATTAACCCCTATTCTCCTTACCCCTATTCCACATTTGGACCCTCTCCTCAACCAATAAGTCAATTGGGGGTATTCCTGTAATCAGCTGTATTGCGTCATTAGATATGGTTCTATACCCTGACGCAATCCTCAACAGCATGACCCTTTGGACCCTTGTCATGTCCTCCCTACGTAGCCTAACCTAACCTAACCTAATACGAGTTTACGTTCAACGAATCTGTGGCGTCTTTGAAACTGTCAAAAGTTGGCCACTACATTCTGTGGTTCTGCCGTCTGCCATTCTGCTACTATACCATGATTACATCGATAGTGCATGAAACCGAAAATGTCGTCTGTTTTATGTGGGCGTTTTATTACAAAACTCGTTAACAGATAAGTTGACAAGATTATACAATATGAAATAGTATTCGCGTATCTTATTCCACTGCGCCAAATCCCTGTCCACGCTGAACGGCGAACGGACTCATACGCAATGGTATAAGGTATAAGAAGACGCACCATTGTACTCATTGTACTTACCACAGGAACAGGCATGCCATTTTCGGAAGTTATTATACCATTTTCCAGATATTGCAGTTCGGATGCATTGATCATGTAAACGGTTTCGGTGGATTGTTCCTCTCTTCCTCTTATATTATCCTTGCATAATCTGGAATTTTCCATTTGGTTCATTTCTGATGCAGTTTCTTCGTCTGCCCAGTTTTCTATGTAGTGTTTAATGCTGTCAGACACCGTCACTCTACTTTCTGGCATTTCTTGCGTTGGTATTTGATGAGGTGGTAAGTATTGAGCGGGACTAAAAGAAAAATTAATTAAATTCATTTTAAAACCAAATTAGTGTAAGGTTTAACACTCGTTGCTTTAGAGACACTCAGTGTCTTAGTATTTAATTACAATTATTTAAAGCAGTACCTAAGTGAATTACTTTTTCAAACTTTCTAGATGTAATTATTTATTTGAAATGACATCAAGAGGTTTTTTTTTTTTAAATGTTCTGGTTCCCACGAAAAGGAATATCCTGTAATGTTCAGAGAACATCGTGGGAACCAAGGGAAAAAAGGTAGTAATACCAAGCATCGATATGGATGACTTCAGTGATATGGTTACTCCTGACAAAGTTATGTTAGGCACAGTGAGATCGGTGTGGACAAAGAGTGAAACAAGTCAATAAGTTTGTATACTTGGGTGCAAAGTTTACATACATTTTTTTTTTATGAAAATATTCGCAAAAAGGGTAGACCTATCGTGTGGGCCGCGGACAGCCCGCACTGCGACTATTAGAAGGAGAAGGGATTATAGAAAGGAAATGATTGTGGACACGCTTTTTAAAAAGTTGCAGGTCATAGTTCTCTGGAAAAACTGATTTTGGAAGCTTATTCCATTCCGTAGCAGCCCTGTAAAAAAAGGATTCTTGATGAAGATTGGTCCTTGTAGTGTCAAGCTTGAGAGTAAACGTGTGAGACTGATCAGCGTGCCGAGTTCTTCGGCCGAATGTGGCCAATGGTGGTACAAGAGTTTTTATTTCTCTGGAGCATCTGCCATGGAAATATCTGTAGAGCAATAACTGGTCTGCAACTCTTTTTCTATGTTCTAGAGGGTGAAGGGTATCTGTGAGAGTTGAGCTGTTTATCGAGCGAATGGCTCTTTTCTGAATGGAATCTAGAAGACGAAAAGAATGCCTTGGTGCTGAACCCCAAATATGCGAGCAATACTCCAGTAGAGGTCGGATTTGAGCCTTGTACGTCGTCAACAGTTGATCAGGAGTAAAAAACTTTCTGGCTTTCCACAGAAAACCTAGCCTCTGGCTTGCCGACTTTGCGATGTTAGCAACATGGTCATGCCAAGACATATTATTGGACACCGTGACTCCCATACATATAGTCACGCCTTTTTTCCGTAGGGGTAGACAGAGACCACCTGCTACGGTGCTTACACACATCTTTTGCTTTCTCTACTTTCATCAGTGCTCTCATACATGCTCGTCGGTTGTTGGTACTCTTGACCTGGCTTTTCTTTATGCACAGCCAGACGTGCCCTTTTTGGCACTCTGGCTGTTCAAAAAGCTATAAAGTTTACGATAGACAGAAATTATGACTATGACTTTATGCGAAGGGTGTTGGCAGAAAAACAAATGAATGGAGCCTTGTATACCTTTATGTGCAGCCAGAACGTGTAAAAAAGGCACGACTGGCATATAGAAATGCTGGTTCCTACACTTATGTATAGTAGTGAATGTTGGGTTTGGCAGAAGAAGCATGAAAATAGGATTATTAATTATTAATGGTGTACCTTACCCAATTTAAAAAAAATCGAACTAACAAAAGAAAAAAAAACAATAATAGATTACCTGCAATGTTGCTGGTAATATTCCTGAGCCATGTGAGCTCTTCTATGCTGATAATGTTGAGCGTACTCGGGAGCATTATATTGCGGATAATTAGGTGGTATCTTTTGCGAGGGAATTCCTCCATAATTCATTGGAAGTGCCATGTTATCGGGATAACTTCTCCTCGGCGAAATGCTTCTTTCGTGTTGATTTACCGGTGGAAACCTCTGAGTCATCTGTGAAGGTCTATTGTAACTGCAGCTAGCAGGATAGTTCGAATACGACATGTAACCATGGGGATAGGCACTGTTTTGCATGCTAGTAGGATAGTTTATGTACCTGCACATACATAAAATTAAAAATAATATATTATTACAATTTTTAAGCATAACAGACATTAATAATAATTGATGCGTGAGCATTTGTTAATGGGAGTTTTTGTTCCGTTTTCATTCTAAAAATTTATTACATTTATTACTCAGTATACTTCAATATATTAACGCTGAGTAATATCAAGACTTCTTTTACTTTGGGCCACTTTGTAGCAGTTGTATGAATCGCAGTAGTGCGCAAATGTGACTTACATACAAGGGGTTAACGAGAAAAAAGACTCTTTCAATTCAGCCTTCATGTCATACTTATCGACAGACAGACTCAATTCGAGAGTCTTATGAACAATACAAACAGAGCCGAAATGAGACAGCAGCACCGGTTAGGCAAACAAAAGATGAGTTCTGAAATAGGTTTTCAAAGCGAATGGAGACAGATTTATACGGCCTGCAGAAACAAAGATTTAAAGGAATCAAACCCAATAAAAAAGGAGACGTGGACCCAATATCTCACAGATCTGTACAAAAAGAAAAAAACACATGATTGAACTAAACACACCAAACGAAGTAATGCAAATACAGGAATCCAAGTGGAATCTGTCCTTAAAAAACTAAAAGCCAGGAATAGCCCGGGCATGGACGACATAACAAATGAACTACTGAAGAATGGGTGACGAAGACTCATCCAACAACTCGTAATTCACATCCGCAAGATTCTTTTCGTTAATAAAATCCCGGATGAATGGCGATCGAGCATCACAATCCTCATGTTCAAGAAAGGCGATAAAAAAATCCCATCAAATTACAGAAGCATAAATCCACCACCCTAAAACTAACAACAAAAATAATAACGAACATAATCAATATCATCGTTACTCTTTCAGATAAACAACAGGGATTTAGAACAGGAAGATCGTGCACCGACACAGTATTTGTCACGAGACAGATAATGAAAAAGTCGATCGAGCATAACAAACCTGCATATCTATGTTTTATAGATCTTGAAAAGGCATTCGATCGCGTCCAATTGAGAGATATTATACACCTACTTTATGACAGACAAGTCCCTCATAACCTGATAAAAACCATCGAAAATATATACACGGTACTCTAACGTGTCGTCTCCGACGCGCTGGGTAAACTAAACCAAAGAAATCATTGGTCACGATCTGCAAGAAGCTTCTCTCAGCTCAAGACAAAGAAGGATGGAAAACTACGATCCGAGCAATTAAGACATGATGTGACCTTACTCTCTCAAGAGTAAAAGGACAAGAGAGAGAGAGAGAGAGAGAAAGAGAGAGAGAAAGTTAACTACGAATACAACGAGCCAATACCGATCGAGAAGGGCAAGTCCACTCCTTTTTAATTGACAGTCTGTTTGTTGGTTCAGACCTTTCCTTCCGAGGTGGTATCTTAGACGACAGTGCCCTGTAAGCAGTCCTGTTAGAATTCGCAGGTCATTTCTGCTCCATTTTAGGATCTGCTTAGTTGTGTTTCTCGAGGTTTTAGGTAAAAAGTCAACCCTGGTATTTCGGACCAGTACGTGTTTTCTTCTCCGCCCAGTCCAAAATAATTGTTTTGGCGGCACTTGTGGTGACTCCAAAACCCAGTTCTGGTCCAGTGAACGCAGATTCGGCCCCCTGTTTTGCAAGGGTGTCTGCTTTTTCATTTCCCTCCACCCCCTGGTGCCCAGGTACCCACAGTACCCTATTGTTCGCATCAAGGTACTCTAGGGAATCGATGCAATTCCATACAAGTTTAGAGTTTATCTTGTTGGAGCTCAGTGTTTTTAAAGCAGCCTGGCTGTCTGATATTATACTTGTTTTTGTTTGCTAGAGGTCTGTTGGTCAGCTTTAATAGCGAAGACTGCAGCCTGAAAGATTGTAGCATACCTGCCAAGACTGGTAGATATTTCAATCTTTGGTTTCCTGCTGAAAACACCGGCCCCAACTCCATCTGGGGCTTTTGAGCCGTCTGTGTACATTACGTATTCAGTCTCTGGGAAGAGGATTTCTTTCCTCGCCCATTCATCTAGAGATAAACTAAGATCAGAAAGATCTTTATACAAGTATCTATGAAGAAGAGAAAGTTCTGCTACGGCACTATGGTGGATCTATAAAAGGTGTGTTCCCAAAGACAGTACATGGTAGTTCAGTGTATTCAAAGAAACACTTCTGAATTTACTGCGCACAATACGTTTCCGACTGCTGTTTGAACAAAGCTTTATGGTGGGCGTTTGATGTCGTGTATTTTTTTTCCAAGTTACGCTCAGAAATGGGCTCGAGGCCACGTTTTGACAGACAGATGAAAAAAGAAGAAGCTATGACGTAATCGTTTTTTACTATTATTTTAATCTAGGGAGGGTGCAAATAATGAGAACAATCTTTTACTTGACTTTTATTAAAAAAGTGTCTATCAAAATGTGGTACATACAGGTGGCGCTAATGGACGTAAGGTTAGATCTGAACTTAGCTGTTTTAGACAAAGTGAAGTACCTATTTTGAAGGAAAATAGATACAATTATGCAGTAAAAAGTTGCTCAAGTGAACGTAAAAGTAAAACAAAAATAAAAAATGCACAACATCCCTTGTCATTTTTATCAAAAAGGTATTATGCTACAATATTGCCTTCTCAATTAAATATACTTTCAGGGAAACTTTTTTAATACATTATCTCTACCCTCCAAATTTTGACCACTGCTGACAGCCGCTGTAACCTTCTTCATTGAAAACAACCATCTGTCGGTAACGTCTTCCTACCAAAAATTGCTCAAAGCGCATAAAGAAGTATTCACAATTATTCACAATTAAAATTTCATAATTCGTAAATTAAAATCGTAAAATAATAAATAATCTAATAAAAGTAGACTATCAGCTCCAGGCCACTTTTTGACAGACAGGCAGAAGAAGAAGCTAGGACGTCAAAAATCTGTCGCTGACGTCAGGCGACGTGAAACCCCTTACCGAAATATTGCTTAACGCGTCTAAAGAAGTTTTACTCTCAAAAAAAAAAAAAACGGGTTAAAATCATGAACGTGTAGAAATAATTGCCAGGTACCTTTGATTTTGATGGTGTGGATATATTCTATTCTGATCCATGGATTGGTAGGTTCCTTGCGATTCTTGCAGGTGATGATCGCTCATGATGGATCTCGCCATGGTGGGGTGGATCCGTCGTAATTTGGACAGGAAATCGTTTTCCGGAGGATATTTTCGAACTTGAGCGGGCATGTTGTACTTTGGCATCTGGTGGGTAATCTGTGGAGAGTATTGTGAATCTTTGGGAAAGTACTGAGATTCTGGTTTGTATGCGGGATGTACCTAAAACGACAAATAATATTTTTCATAATATTTACGCTATAAATTTCCCTATATTTAATTTGTTTTAGTTTGTCAATACTCGTACAATGTCATTTGTAATTTACAATCGGTTTGTCAATTCCCATTGTTTTTTAATTCAATGTTTACATTGTCATATATATATCAAGTAGTGTACTAGAGCGTATAAAAGTTGAGAATTTACAAGAAGAAGGTATAAAAGAGGAGTTCGTTAGTAAATTGACCGGAAAATTTGACAGTTTAGATGAAGCATGTGAGGTTGAAGAATTGTGGAAGCCATTCAAGAAAGGAATCGTGGATATTGCTATAGAAGTATGCGGTGTAAGTAAAAGAAGGAAAGGATGCAAGTTACAGAAAACGTGCGTAGAGGTTTAAAAAGCAGTGTCAGAAAAGAAGAAAGCCTGGCTGGATTGGCTAGCTACAAAAGCCAATCAAAGAACGCAAAAGGCAACGATTGAGGATGTAAACAAGGCAAAGAATTAGTATAAAAGTTTAAAAGGTGTGACAAAAGAGGTTGTGGCAAAAAATAAGAAGAGTGATAAAGATGAATTTGATAGAAGGTTATCTGACGATTTCCAAAACAATATTAAACTCTTCTGGAAGTCCATAAGAACAGCCAGAGGTAAAAATACTACCTTGCAATTGGAAAGAATCAGAAACGAAGATGGTAATATGGTAAAAGGAGAGGAATGCGTATTGAAGAGATGGAAGGAATACTTCGAAAGTTTATTTGAGAAAGAGGATACTCAAGTACAGGCCCAATTCGAAGACATGAGTGAAAGTTGCAATGAAAGTGAAATTACTACGACAGAAATTGTGGAAGCGTTGAAAAGTATGAAATTGGGTAAAGCTGCTGGGTACGACAGGATAACAGTTGAAATGCTGAAGGCTGAACAAAACGTGGTAGCTAGTCTACTGGACCGCCTTTTTAACCTTTGTTGGAGAAGTGGTAGTGTACCAGACGACTGGTGCAAGGCCGTTATCGTGCCGCTTTACATGTGAAAAAGATCGCAGCAGGACTGTAAGAACTACCGAGATAGTAGTTTACTTAGCATAGTCGGCAAACTGTATGCAACGATATTGATCAAAAGAGTAATGAATGAAACTGAGAAGATGATATGGGATGTGCAAGCAGGATTTAGAAGAGGAACGAGATGTATGGATCAGGTCTTTTTCTTACGAGGTATAGTCGAAAAATTCTTGGCTAGAAGTCAGAAGGTCTATTGCGCTTTTATAGACTTGGAAAAGGCCTATGACAGAGTGGTGAGGAGTGAATTGTGGTCTACATTGTCTATGTATGGGGTGAGTGGTAGTTTAATACGAGCACTGAAATCACTTTACGAGGATTCCACTGCTTGTGTCAGAATAAACGGAGCTTGCACGGACTGGTTTAACATCGAAAATGGTGTGAGACAGGGATGTGTGGCTTCGCCATGGCTGTTTAACTTATACATAGACAATCGTTTAAAAGATCTGAAAGAGAGTGCGTATGGATTAAAAATGAATGATCGTCAAATGCCTTCTTTACGCCGATGATCAAGTCATATTAGCGTTATCTGAAGAGGAGTTGCAGGCGATGGTTAATGTTATGCATGATTCCCTGAAAATCAAAGGGATGAAAATAAATGTGAGCAAAACGAAAGTAATGGTTTTTGAAAGAGAAGAAAGCATGACAAACTGTGGAGTTTCGATTGAGGGAGAAAGAGTGGAACAAGTTAATGAATTTGTGTACTTGGGTTCAAAATTTACTAGAGATGGAAAGTATGACAGTGACATTGAGCGAAGGGTGTTGGCAGGAAAACAAATGATTGGGGCACTGTATAGCTTTATGAATAGCCAGCAAGTGTCAAAAAAAGGCACGTCTGGCGGTGCATAGAGGTGTGTTGGTTCCTACACTTATGTATGGTAGTGAATGTTGGGTTTGGCAGAAGAAGCATGAAAATAGGATTAATGCTGCGGAGATGAGTAGTCTGAGAATTGTATAGCCGGAGTGACTCGGTTGGATAAAGTTAAGAATAGTGAGATAAGAAAACGCTGTGGTGTAAAAGAAGATGTGGTCACAAAGATAGATAAAGGAATGCTTAGATGGTTTGGACACGTAGAAAGGATGGATGAAGGAATATTGACGAAACAAATTTATAAGGCGAGTGTGAATGGGCAAATCGGTAGAGGTCGACCTCGGAGAACATATCTCGATTAAATCAACATTGTTTTGAAGAAAGACCAGGTCAAGAGTACCAACAACCGACGAGCATGTATGAAAGCACCGATGAAAGTAGAGGAAGCAAAAGATGTGTGTAAGAACCGTAGCGGAAGTGGAAGGAAGTGGTCTCTGCCTACCCCTATGGGAAAAAGGCGTGACTTTATGTATGTATGTATGTATACAATTTATTGTGTTCTATGTACTTCATGGTCATTATTTCTTGTCTTATAGCGGAGGTACCTAGGATTACTAGGTTACCATTTTAATTTTTTAATAATTATGTTAATCTTCTTAACCCTTTTCTTACAAATAAGATGTTGATGAAATGTTCACATTTCCTATGTTGACCCAAACTAACATTTCAAAATACGCTTACACCTTTTTCGAAGCGGAAAAATTTATAATAATAATGTATTTTCATTTTTGCAAAAATGTTAAAATCTGTTAAAATACAGAATGTTTGAAGTAAATTCTTATTTTTATTTTATTACCTATATGTCGTAGAAAAAATATTGTTTGCAACGATCATGTAATGGCTATCAATACATGATCGTTGCATAATATGCTATATGCGTTTAATAAAAATTTATCTGACGGTTATAGTATTTAAGATATTTTATAAGCAAGTAAGCTTACCTGTTCTTTGTTGAGATACTGAGCGTGCGGATGGACGTTAGCATCGGAATAGCCACCTTGTTGACCGTTGAGGTGATCATACGTAGGTTTCATATGCTGCTGTTGAACATTACACATGTCCATGTATTCTTTGCTTTTAGCTTTCTGTATTACCGACGGTGATATGTGTTCCTGCAGCGGAGGGTGGGGTTCGGAGATCTCGGAATATTTTACAGGTTGCTGCAATCTATAATTATTAAAAATTTCCAACCCTAGTAATATTTACTAATGCGAAACAAATTTTTTTCAAATAAAATATCCAGTTTAATAAATTTGCCACGTGCAAATTTGATTCAATTTTGTATAACTGCTTATTAAAAAAATTAAATAATTAACAATAAATTTTGTACCTACAAGTATTTAACACTAATTGGTCGGTAATAGAAGCTCTATTACTGAAAAAAAAACATGAGAATTTATTGCTAATTAGTTGTTGTAGTACCTTATTCATCGTTATTCGGAAAATCCTTGGCCTCTGCGATCTCCAGAGTTAACCCCACTCTATTTTTTCTCATGGGGTTACTTAAAGCAAATGGTTTATATTCGAAAGTCCCTTTAAGATATTGACCATTTAGACAGAGAGAGTAATTACGGACGCAGTTGGATACTCGGGATTTGAACCTGAATACACTGACGTGCTAAACATTTAGATGCACCATTCAGCCACCACGCTTTCTTATTTTGAACGTCCAGGATTAGATATACAAATTATATTTGTGACGTCATGTTTGTTAAAAATAAAAGTTGCTCGGACGTTACAAATTTTGGTATAATTATCGACTTAATTATTTTTTTAATTTTTGCTGTTACTTTTATAAAAAGATAGATTCTGATTATTTAGGGTGGGTGGTATGGACCGAGATCAGCCTGATCTAAGATCACCATCTGAAACTGCTTTGTACGGTTTACGATCAGTGTTGATTCATAGTTCAAACAGCCGATCACGAAACTGGCAGACAGTGCCGAGTTAACTCCCAGATCAGGGCTGATTGTGGATCAACCGGCGTTATTTACGAGTAAAGTTGAGGTTAGGAATTTTCCACGATATTATTTCGTTTGAATTTTGTGTTAAATACGCGAATACAGGCTATGAATCGCATTAATCCTGATATTTCTCAAGAAGATGATGATATAAAAGTAATGTATATGGACAGAATTAAGTTAACAATTATTTTTCAACATTTTTACGTCAAAGGTAGTGTAATTATTATTAGTCAACTTTAATTAAAAAAATGTATTGTGGGTATAATGTTCATATTTATAAAAAACATTATGGTACAAAATGTAAACAAGTGTGTTTATATAAAAAAACGTATTCCTAGTTATTCAATTTCTTTCATGCAACAGTTTTAACTTTAGATTATTCTCATCTACCATCTATCTAACAATTTAACAACTTAATAAAATAAATAATTAATACATAGCTTTATGAATAGCCAGAAAGTGTCAAAAAAGGCACGTCTAGCTGTGTATAGAGGTGTGTTGGTTCCTACACTTATGTATGGTAGTGAATGTTGGGTTTGGCAGAAGAAGCATGAAAATAGAATTAACGCTGCGGAGATAGTGAGATAAGAGAACGCTGTGGTGTAAAAGAGGATGTGGTTACAAGACAGATAAAGGAATGCTTAGATGGTTTAGTACACGTGGAAAGGATGGATGAAGGAAGATTGACGAAACAAATTAATAAGGCGAGCGTGAATGGACAAGTCGGTAGAGGTCGACCTCTGCGAACATATGCTCGATTAGATCAACATTGTTTTGAATAAAGGCCAGGTAAAGAGTACCAACAACCGACGAGCATGTGTGAGAGCACTAATGAAAGTGCAGGAAGCAAAAGATGTGTGTAAGAACCGTAGCAAGTGGAAGGAAGTGGTCTCTGCCTACCCCTATGAAAAAAAGGCGTGACTTTATGTATGTATGTAATAAAATAAAATCCCAAACAATAATGTTTATAATGAAAGTAACACTAACGCACGCTTTTCTCACAGGCATAAACAGTAAAATAACATGGGAATAAATAACAAAATTGCTACAAAACATTATAAAGTTTCATAGTAGGGTTTAGGGTTCCTAAGTACCTTACCACCATAGACCAGAAATTCAAAAATTTGGGAAATGCGGGAATTCCATTCATCAACCAATCACACAGCAGTATCGTACAAAATAAATATTGTGGCGCAAACGCGTTTTCACCTCCAGAGCTACCAACATAGTACCATACAATCCACCCTCAGTAATTTATTATCAAAATCGATTAAAACTGGTATATTAACAGCTTTTTCTAATGGAATTAGAGATGTAGCTTTATCAATAGCAGTTGCATGAATATTAAATTTTGTAAATACGGTTTTCAGACAAAGGTTTTAGCAGCAAAATTGATTTTTCAGCAACTAATTAGCAACAAATTTTCAATCTCGCTTCGCTCGTGCGTTCAACCTCGCTCTCGTTGAAATTGACTAATGCCAGTTAGAGATTTATGTAGCTAATTTGATTTTAACTAATGTCATTTTGATTCTGATTGCTGCCAACATCCATACATACATACCCACAAACTTTCGGGTTTATAATAGTTGTAGATTCACACAATATCTTTATAAATTATAATTTATTTGTTATTCTGATGTATAAGCTAAATTATTGTAAAGTTTCATTAAAATCCATTCAGTAGTTTTTGCGTAAAAGAGTAACAAACATTCATACATACGAGGGCGGTTTGATAAGTCAGTGACTTTTTGAATAAAACAAATTTTTTTCCGCAAATAAACATTTCATTTTTCTACATAATCACCTTTTAGCTCGATACATTTAGTCCAGCGTTTTTCTAATTTTTTTATTCCCTCCAAATAATAGGTTTTTTCAAAGCTCTCAAAATACGCGTTTGTTTCGGTAATGACTTCTTCATTCGACTCAAATCTCTTACCGCCCAGCCATTTCTTTAGGTTTGGAAACAGAAAATAGTAGCAGGGGGCTAAATCTGGAGAATATGCTGGATTTTGGCCATCGTGACTAGACAAGTGTACACACGTGCATTGTCTTGATGGAACAGCACTTTCTTCTTAGCCAAATGCGGCCGTTTTTGCTTCAAATCAACGTCGAATCTGTTCAAAAGCTTTGAATAATATTCGCCGGTGATCGTTTTACCTTTCTTGAGGTAATCGATGTAAATGACACCGCGTACATCCCAAAAAACTCAAGTCATGACCTTGTTGGCTGACAGACTCTGTTTCGCCTTCTTTGGTTCACGTTCACCCCGAGCAACCCACTGTTTCGATTGTTCCTTGGTCTCTGGCGTGTTGTGATGGATCCATGTTTCATCCACAGTAACAAAACGGCGTAAAAATTTGTCCGGATTACGGCTGAACATCGCTAAACACTCTTTTGAAGTGGTCACACGATTGCGCTTATGGTCGAGTGTGAGCAATCGCGGCACCCATCTCGCATAGAGTTTTTTCATACCAAATATTCGTGTAAAATATGATGTACCCATTCAGTTGAGATACACCTACAGCATGAGCCAACTCACGCACTTTCATTCTCCGATCATCCAATATCATTTCATGGATTTTATCGACGATTTCCGGCGTGATCACTTCTTTTGGGCGACCTGGACGTTCGGCGTCACTAGTGCTGGTACGACCATAACGGAACTCTGTAAACCACTTCTTAACCATTGAAATTGATGGTGCCGAGTCCCCGTAGTATTTATCAAGTCTTTCCTTAGTTTCAGTGATGGATTTTTTACGTAAAAAGTAATGCTTAATCAGCACACGAAATTCACTTTTTTCCATTTTCGTAAAAATTCACGAGGTTGTCTGCTTTGAACGGCTATCAAACACCAACTGCACGACACGTAGCTTGCTCAAAATTAGAAAGTTGCCCACTGATAGATTAAAGTTGACGGCAGCACTGTTGCATTTGGAGTAACTGCGCGGGAAATTCAAAAAGTCACTGACTTATCAAACTGCCCTCGTACATACATACTCACAAATTTACGCTCTCATAATAGTAGTAGGATGTGTTATTCTGATGCACAAGCTACATTATTGTACAATTGCATTAAAATCCATTCAGTAGTTTTTGCGTGAAAGAGTAACAAACATCCGTACATACATACATACTCACAAATTTACGCGTTTATAGTAGTAGTAGGATTTTGCTGACTTCTCACTTGGTTTGTATAAAATAAAACTTTTTGCGCGGATAAAAAATGTTGGCACTTATTTATAATTTGCAAAGTAAAATTAGTAAAAAGTATTTTTTCTTAAGATCTCTTTTGATATGTTTTCGTAAAGCCCATTAAAGTGGAACATGAGGATTCCTTAAGAGAATGTTGGAAAATAGAACATTAAATAGGTACTTACCCATAATCGGGATACTGTGGAGGATACCGGTAACATTCAGTAGTGGACCTAGGGGGGTAATGACTATGGGGCGCCACTCTAGCTACATGACTTTCAGTTGGTGTAGATGAATTATTACTGTTTTCGTTATGATTCTGTTTATCTTCATTTTTTCTCCTAAATTGCCTAAGGGAGCTCGTTATACTTCCACCACCAGGTGCCTGCAAAAGACGAATTATTTATATTAATTAAGAAATACACTCTTCACAAACAGTTCCGCACAATCGGAATGTTAATATTTATTATTTTTTTAATATTAAATTTTCATTAAGTTTAAACGGGGTAATTTAAACAAAGTTTCAGAGTAGTGATAAAGTACAACTAAGTAAAATATTGATCTATATGATAGACGCATGATTTTAAATACATACATGCATATGGTCACGGCTTTTTCCCGTAGGGGTAGGCAGAGACCACTTCCTTCCACTTCCGCTACGGTTCTCACACACATTTTTTGCTTCCTCTACTTTCATCAGTACTCTCATACATGCTATTCGGTTGTTGGCACTCTACCTGGCCTTTCTTCAAAACAATGTTGATCTGATCGAGATCGATGTTCGCCGAGGTCGACCTCTACCGACTTTCGTCCATTCACACTCGCCTTATCAATTTGTTTCATCAATCTTCCTTCATCCATCATTTCCAAGTGTCCAAACCATCTAAGCATTTCTTTATCTATCTTTGTAACCACATCTTATTTTACACCACAGCGTTCTCTTATCTCACTATTTTTTACTTTATCCAACCGAGTCACTTCGGCTATACAATTCTCGGAATACTCGTCTCCGCAGCATTAGTGTAGGAACCGACCCACCTCTATGCACAGCCAGACGAGCCTTTTAACACTTTCTGGCTGTTCATAAAGCTATGCAGTGCTCCATTCATTTGTTTTCCTGCCAACACCCTTCGCTCAATGTCACTGTCATACTTTCTATCTCTCGTAAACTTTGAACCCAAGTACACAAATTCATTTACTTCTTCCACTTTTTCTCCCTCAATCGAAACTTTAAAGTTTGTTATGCTTTCTTCTCTTTCAAAAACCATTACTTTCGTATTGCTTACATTTATTTTTATCCCTTTGATTTTTAGGGCATTAAACCAACTGCCTTTCGGAATTAAAGCACCGCACGCTTTTAGAACAGTGGCATAAATTTTCTCATCAGTAATTTTATTCCTATGTTAAGAATTATTTTTTACTTTTTAGTTTGATTAACTCTAAAAGCGTGTTTTTATTTTTTTTAAAATATTATTTATTTTTTGCTTTTTAATTCGATTTGTTTTACTCACTAAAAAAATATGTATTAAATGGTAAAAGCACAAAAAGAATACATCGACCGGGAATGGAACCCGAGCCGCCCGCGTAGCATTCTACCACTGAACCACCAATGCGATGAACTGTGTTAATATTTGTTCTGCGCGCATGCGTAGTTCACGCACTAGTTCTATCTCTCTTACTCTCATGCAAAGGATCCCTGAAGAAATTTTTGAATCCTGGCGAAAGTAATCAGGATAATCGAATATTAAATCTCGCCCTGCGGACTCGTGGTGTTTTTAAGCAACTCAGTTTCGTTATGAAATAAATCGACAGACTTATCGCGAACATTCAATCACTTGTGATATTACTACTGAAAATTTTTTGCTCAAGTTGATATCCAATAAAATCAGTCAATTTGTGGTCATCTGATCGAACACAACCAATCAAAACAAAATTATACCGAAAAGAGCCCATGGGTTCTTTTCACTAAATCATGTCATGTTGCTATGGATACATACCTACATTTCCTTTCAATTCGATTTTGACAATTTAAATATTTCAATATGTCACGATTCGGTTGTGATTATAGGCAACAGACCTTCGCCTACGGCGTCGGTCTGTTTCCAAGCAACAAGCTTTCGAAATCTGTTATAAAATTGTTTCGACAATTATCAATGTCCTTGGGTTATTACTACTGATAATTGCAATCGGTGCAATTATCAATCACTATGACAACACGATTAAGTTTGACAACTTTATTCCAAATAAATTTCAAAACGTGACGTTTTGGCAATGCAAATGTTCAAAGTATAAATGCGCTAATCAACGAAAAAATTTCCAGAAATACAATCTACGGTCACAAATATATTTGGGGAATTTTTATGGAATTTTGCTGCGAACGGGAATATCGATTAAATGAACATAGAAGCTTAGAATTGGCGTTGTTACTAAAAAGAATGGGCGGTCAATATGAGAAAGAAAGACGGGACCGAATTTAAAGAAGCAACGGTGAAAATAATATGAAACGTTTCTTGCCAACTTTTGCAAAAAAAGTACTATAATGACTATAATATTACGATTGACCCGTTTAACAGTATAGTATTTAAACCAGCCCGAGATGCAATCAGGAAGAAACTACAATCAGATCCATGTAAACGTAAGTCCAGTTCAGTTTCATTAAATTTGTCTGAAGTTAACAAAATAATATTGCTATGGGATGAAAATACTCATAAAGGTCTTATTCCTAAATTTTACCATAATGCTGGTGTAGAATTAGCGTGGCAAGGAGGAGAGGCAGTTGCTTGTTTGGTGGATTTTTTTCATATCGAGAAAATAATGATCTCTCCAACAAATCGCATTGAATACAATCCGGTGTTCAGTAAAACGTGCCAAGGTGGTTCTAAAAACTGTACAAGTAGTAAATGGTTGGTTTCCAATAGTGAAATACAAAGCTGCCCTGTACCTCTTTTTCATAAACTACAAACGAGGCGAAAATATTACCTCACCACGACTGTTCTTAAAGCCAAATCGACACTGGAAAAATAAAACTGACAAATGGTACGATAATGTACCTGTTGGAAGAAATACAATAAATGAATGGACTAAATCTGCTGCTGAGGCAATTGGCTTGAATGTAAAGGACAAAAAGATAACAAATCACTCGAATAGATCAACTGCTGTTGGCGAATTGGCAAAAAGTGGTGTAGAAGAATAATAATTGCTAAAAGTTACTGGTCATAGTAATCAAAATTCTATAAAGCCATACTTAAAACTCGATCAAGAACCCCACAACAAGATCATAAATATTATGCGTGGTAATAGATCTTTTATAGTAGAGACTAAACTAAACGGCGTACTTATTAATAATCTAGGGTACGCTGACGAAACACTCCTAATTGCAAACACAGTTGAGGGTCTCCAGAAGCTAATATACAGAGTGAAAGAAGTTTGCGAAACCTAGAACATGCGACGACTAAACACAAACAAAACAAAGGTTATAATAATAAGCAAACAAGATATTGATGGCCAGTTTTACGCAAACAGCTCCCAAATGGAAACGGTTACGTCTGGAAGCATTTAAAATGTGGTGCTACAGACGTATGCTTAGAATATCATGGATTAACCACGTAACCAACGAAGCCGTCCTACAGCGTATGAGAAAACAAAAAGAGGTTTTTAAAATAATCAAAGAACGCAAACTTTCATACTTCGGACATGTTATGCGAAACCAGAAATATAGCCTACTTCAGCTTATTATGCTGGGCAAGCTTAACGGCAAAAGAGAAAAGAGAAGTCCTGGAAGACGACAAATATCGTGGCTGCGAAATCTAAGACAATGGACAGGAATGACATCTATGGATCTATTTCGGGTTGCAGCAAATAAAATCAGATGGGCCATAGTAATCGCCAACGTCCACTAAGAATAAGTCACAAGAAGAAGTAGAGAACAGCAACGAATCTAATGTTAAGTTAAATTTTAATAATAATTGTACTTTCACTAACTGTACTTTTAATAAATAAATAAATGTTTCGTTGTGTTAAGTCATAAATTTTTTTGTCAAAAAATATTCCGCCGAATATCCATAGGACATTGACAAATGCCACATAATTTTATGCCACAAATTTCTCAGCCTTCGGCTTCGGGCTGTTACCAAGCAACCAGATTTCGATTGTCATAAAATTATCTCGTCTATTATCAATGTCCTAGGAATATTACTGCTGAAAATCTATCACAAGAACTGCACAAAATTGTTTATCTTCTAACAAATTCTTTAAAAGTGTAAATCTAAACGAATCGTTTTAATAGCTATCATTAACAACTTTATTGTAATAAAATATTCGTCCAAATGAAATTTGTGTTTACCTCTTAAGACTTCTAGTTTTTGCAATAAAAGATTACACAAAACTTGGCACGTTAACACTGAACACAGATTCAAACGACGATCAACTAAGCAATGTTTTCGAAAGTAGTTTATTAAAATGAACACTCTTTCAATCGATAAAGCATGAACTGCGAAGAGTACTCACCGTGGTGTCTGAATGACCGCCGAAAGGTGCCGTTTGGTGGGAGGAAGCACCTCCTTGGCCGTACTGTTGTCCAGCATTCTGCATGAGGCACTGCAAACAAAAATAACGCAATAATTAACACCTTATCATCGCTCGAAAAAAAAATACCTTACACCGGCGAATATTTTCTACTATCACCTTCTGGCAGTCGACGAATAAAAAATAAAATAAACATTTTCAAATTAATGTTTTGAGATATTTAATAAACACATAAAGTTTTATCGGATAGTGCCACCGTTGCGACTTTACTAAAATGTATTCCGTGAATAAAAACATTCGACTAATTTATCAAACCTTAGTGGAAATTTTAAGAGAACTCTGGTTCCTTTTCCGAGGGACAGGTCTGACGTTCACTTCGTAATACCATCTTGATTGCTGCATTAAACCAGCAACTTTCTAGTATCGAAAAAACAAGCTCTGGGTGATGATGGTTTCAAACACGGGTCTATTGAAAAAGTCCAAAGGGTAGTAAATCAAATAAACAAAGATCTAGATGGGAAAAGAAGTATCACAGGTTTTCAGTAAGGTATGGCACGTGGGATTATTATTTAAGGTGAAAAAAAACTGCCATATAACATATAAGAAGTATTAAAATCCTACCCGCAAAACAAAAACTACGGTTGAACATCAGGATAATGTACAGAAACTCAAGTAATTTTAGCAGGTGTCCCGCAAGAAAGTGTATTGAGTTTTATCCTTTACTTGCTTTACTCAGCTGATGTGCCCACAACACGACGCTGATGACACCACTATACAGAGTCACGAATCATTAGACATGAAGATGCTACTTTGGCAACGTTGTAGCGGAACATACTTGCACCTAGACAAGAGAAGGTATCGTATTCCACTTCCTTACATCCCACACTATAGCGGATAGAAATGGTTTTGGCACTCATTTGCCGTTCAGTAATTTCCTACGAAAATGAAGCTGAACAGGGCCCAAGCATCATACGGTCCGAAGTTGAACAAGCAATCAGGCAACTAAAATCCAGAAAAACTCCGGGACCAGATCAAATACCAGGAGAGTGGCTCAAATTACTGGACGATGAAAACATTACAGTACTAACTCGTATCTTCAATAATATTTATGAAACCAATCAACTTCCAGAGAGCTGGCAGAAATCCACGTTCATCCCCTTGCCAAAGAAAAGTAATGCCACGTCTTGTAATGATTTTCGACTAATAAGTCTTATGAGCCACCCTCTAAAAGTTCTACTTCGTGTTGTCCAAAACCGTATACACAACAAATGCGAAGAAAGCATGAGTGAAGAACATTTCGGATTTTGAGGCGGCTTAGGTACCAGAGAAGCACTATTTTGCATGAACACGCTACTTCAAAGATGTTGGGAGGTAAGAAAGCCGGTGTACCTATGTTTTATCGACTACGAAAAGGCTTTTGATCGCGTACAGCATAACAAACTCTGCAGAATATACCCCTCGATAATAATGATATACGTTTGTTATTTTCTCTCTACTGGAATCAATCTGCCACGGTAATACTAGATGGAGAGGAGACCACTCAGATACATATAAAAAGAGGAGTAAGACAGGGTTGTATTTTGTCTCCTACACTTTTCAACCTTTACACGGAGAATATATTTAAAGGGGCAACACAATCTGGTGAAGGAATAAAGATTGGAGGCGAAACCATTTTTAACATTCGATACGCAGATGATACTGTGCTCCTAGCTGAATCATTAAAAGAATTACAATGTATGTTAGACAAGATAAACAAAGAAAGTAATAGATGGGGACTGAAAATCAATGTCAAAAAAACTAAATTTATGGTTGTTAGCAAAATGAATGTTGGCCCGGAAAGAATAACACTTGATGGCGAGAATATAGAAAGAGTTCAGCACTTTAAATATCTTGGAAGCTGGATCAATCAGTCGATGGATCCAGACGAAGAAATCAAGGCTAGAATAGAAATAGCTAGAAGAGCATTTCTGAATCTCAAGCCGCTACTCTGTGCGAAGCAACTTAACATTCATCTGCGGGAAAAGTTTACCAAGTGTTATGTATGGTCTATTCTGTTGTACTCTTGCGAAACATGGACGCTCCACCAAAAAATTATTGACCGCATTGCTGCATTCGAGATGTGGCTGTACAGACGGATGCTTAAAATTCCGTGGACCAGCCGAACTACCAACGAGAATGTACTCATCAGGATAGGGCACGATAGAGAGCTCTTAACTACCATCAAGCGCCGCAAACTGGAATACTTGAGACATGTGATGCGTGGACCACGTTATAGTCTGCTTCGGCTTATTCTGAATGGCAAGATCGAGGAAAAAAAAAGGATAGGCCGCAAAAAGCTATCCTGGCTTCGAAATCTCCGACAATGGACAGGTTTAACTGCTGAGGAACTTCTCAACAGCTCAAGATAGAGATAGATACAAAGAAGTAGTCAATATGGGAGTCGTCAACGCTTGAGAAAGCAAGACACTGTAAGAAGAAAGAATTTCCTCCGATTTTGCAATATTTAACAACAGAAATGACAAATAAAACCACGTTGTATTTAAATAAAATTCACTAGTACAATCCATCAACTGCTACAATCCATATGGACCGCAGAAGAAATACCAAATTAATGAAAGGAAGGAGTCAACGTTCCCATACAAAAAAAAGCCGACAAAATGAAATGGTATCGCGCTACTAAACACACCGTACAAAATATTGGCCAATGTACTCCTAGGAAGACTCGAGCCATACGCGGAAGAAATCGTAGGAGAATACCAGTGAAAGAGCATTGAACAAGTCATTCAATTTAAATACTTGGGATGCATGATCAACCAAAAATGGGACGCAGATTAGGAAATAAAATGCAGAATCGAGCAAGCTCGAACAACGTTCTTAGGACTTAAAATTTTTTTGACAGATAAAACTTAAATCTCAGATATAGGATGGTAAAGTGCTACGTCTGGTCCGTTCAACAAACTTGAGGCCTTCGAGATGTGGACCCTGCGACGAATGCTGAGAGTATCGTGGGTTGACCATGTGACGAACGAGGACATACTGAGAAGAGCTGGTTTAGTAGACCGTGAACTTTTCGGAAACATCAAAAGAAACAAAAACTGGCTATCTTGGACACATACTACGGGGAGAACTTTATCATTTCCAACGTCTTATTCTCCAGGGTAAAATAGAAGGAGGAAAAAGAGGAGTAGGTAGAAGAAATTTATCCTGGCTACGAAACATACGACAATGGACAGGAATACGGGACTTCCAGGCACTGCAAAATGCTGCAATTAATAGAATCATACAAGCGATGGACGCCTACGCGGGAATCTGCATGGCACTTTAAGAAGAAGAAAGAAGAAGGGTGTGGTTCTCATTAACGACAACAGGGCTTTTCCGTGCCGCAACCAACAAAATCATATAATTGCCAGAATAATCGCCAACGTCCGGACCGTATAGGCACTATAAGAAGAAGACAACCCAGTTTGAAAATACCTTAATTAACCACAATAAAACACCAAAATATCTAGGAGTAATCCTTGATAGGACACTTTCCTTCAAAGAACACCTGACAAAGACTGCCGAAAAACTGAAAACACGAAACAACATCATTCAAAAGCTATATGGTACATCCTGGGGAGCATCCGCTTCAACCTTACGCCGTTCCGCTCTAGGCCTTGTTTTCTCCACTGCTGAATATTGCGCTCCAGTCTAGCTAAATAGCCCCCATGTTCAAAAGGTAGACGTCCAGCTAAACAACACTATGAGGATGATTGCAGGCGTTATCAAATCAACCCCTACTAACTGGCTACCAGTTCTAAGTCACATACCACCCCCGCAATTACGACGAAAAAATGCTCTTGTAAACGAGTATAAAAAGATTGTAGATAACAGAAATCTACCAATTCATCAGTTCACAGAAGATGCTAACCGTAGCCGACTGCGTTCCCGACGACCCCCAACAAAAACGGCCAAGGCAGCAGTTGAAGAGGGGTTTAACATCACCAAAGCATGGACCCATGACTGGGAATCTCATCAAAATGTTAATTTCCACTGCATTACACAAAAGCTTACCCCGCAAAACATGGTCCACATTGAATCGAATAAGAACCCAACATGGCAGGTGTGCACACTCTTTGCACCGTTGGGGGAAACTGTCATCGCCACTTTGCGACTGCGGGGAGCAACAAACTATCAGGCACATCATCGAAAGTTGTCCTAAGAGGGCCTATAAAGGAAAACCTGACGACTTCCTGTTGGCGACTCCTGAGTCGATTGATTATATAAATCGACTAGATGTTTGTTTGTAACAGGTAAAGTGTTTGTCTATATACATAAATATGCTTACCTTTATTTGTACGCTATATTGTTTATTAATTTTATTTTTATCTTATTTTATTTCTACGTACAATTTATTATGTGTCCATAGCCATACGATAAATAAATAAAATAAACCCAGAGTCAATCATTGCATGATGAGGATTTTCCTTACTTAGAAAGAAAAAAAATTTTTAACTTTGTTATTACGTCTACAAATTTTAATTTAGATTTTTTACGTTCACTTTAAATTTTTATTTCATTTATGGTTTATTTTTGAAATAATTATACACCAGCACGATAGTGAATCATTATTACTTTTTTTTAAATTACGTAATATTATTTATTGTTCAACTCTTCCTGTATGAAACAAAATCGTTTTAACAGAAATATGTTCTCATGTAACCATTGCATATTTATATTTTAATGTCTATAGCTAGCTGGGTAACGTTGTTTGTTTAAATAGTTTTTGGTGTAATTATTTTAAAATGGCCTTCGTTTTAATTTCAGTTTTTTTGTTGATAATAAACCACCGGAATGTTATTTGTAAATCGTGTTTATAAAAATGTAGGTAACACCGAGGTATGGTGTCGTTGCATTAAATAAGTACCATATTAACAAATTTAATAGAAAATAATAAAAAAAGAAAAAACCGATCATCCATCAGCCCCCTACGCACCAACGACTTTGATTTAAAAAAGTAAGTTTTAATCTTCTCCTTGTAACGCACCATTAAGGAAAAAGCATGCAAAAAATGCTTTGCAGAGATATAACCTTCAAGATAAATATGCAATCGCATAAAGAGGATATCCTTTATAAAGTTAAATTGTAACAAATCTTCATCGAAATCTTAAAAGTCAACTCCAGGTGTAAACACAGTTTTGAGCAATATTGAACACCGTTTCTGAACAATCGTTATCATTGTTCGGCATTTAAGTCAGAGTGTTTCTCAAATGGCTATTGCTAAGAGCTCTTAGGGAGAGACAAAAATTTTCTGTTTGATTCGACATTTTACTATTAAAAAGAAGTTAACTAGTTGATAAAAAAAATAGATAGGCCGCAAAAAGCTATCCTGGCTTCGAAATCTCCGACAATGGACAGGTTTAACTGCTGAGGAACTTCTCCACGCAGCTCAAGATAGAGATAGATACAAAGAAGTAGTCAATAGTCATCAACGCTTGAGAAAGCAAGACACTGTAAGAAGAAGAAGAATTGATAAGATTTTATTTTGATGGTAAAGCGGGAATTGCAAATTTCAACCGATGAAGGCGGGGTCAGATGAGAGAGATATATATTCTCATCGCTTATCGCCTAAATATAGTATAATTTGCCCTCCGACGATCGGCAGCCTTGAAATTTTATGCATAGACAAAAGAAGCCGACATGATACATAGATTAGGGTATAAAATAAACAGTTTATTTAAAACAGCAAAATATGTGGATAAACCCCACAAAAAAATGGAAATTCACGAACTAAAGAATACATACGTTATGTACTGGTATACGGAGTGTTACAAAAAAACAAGATACCAAGAAAAATCCTTTATTTGGAGACCATAAAATGGGACTGAAAACACATTCACGTATTTTACGGGAATGATGGTACTTGTTTATACTTATAAGTCAATAAAGGGTACATTTATTTGAGCTATTTTAAATAATTATAATAATAAATTGCTATACTGAAACATCAGATAAGTATATGGAATGTTTCGAATGCAGGACTTTCTGTATTTCATGAGGGGTGTTGGAGAGGTCTACCTCGGAGAACATATCTCGATCAAATCAACATTGTTTTGAAGAAAGACCAGGTCAAGAGTACCAACAACCGACGAGCATGTATGAAAGCACCGATGAAAGTAGAGGAAGCAAAAGATGTGTGTAAGAACCGTAGCAGAAGTGGAAGGAAGTGGTCTCTGCCTACCCCTATGGGAAAAAGGCGTGACTTTATGTATGTATGTTGGAATTCCACGATATCGGCTCATGATGAATTATTTAGAATGGAATACCTTGTACAAAAACTGGTGATTATCACAGTGAAATGAATTATTTATTTATTTATTTATTTATTTACACTGTTCTACAGAAAAAAAGATTTCCAATTACAGAACAGGAACAAAGTAAACATTTGCACAATAGTACTAACAATAAAAAAGCTTAAGAGTAATACACAATTTACAAAATCAGACTAACATTAGTAGAAAGCTTAAGACTAACACAACATTATTACTGCTGATAATAATAGCTCTTAATTTGCCTCACATTACAATAGAATATATCAAGCTGGTCACTTATAAGGTTATAGTTGCTACACATAGTACGAACAGGAGAGTTATTAAGTATATTTGTTCGTGGTGTGGTAGTGTAGAATGAGTCGGTGTATCGAGATGCCTGACGGGGAATTTTAAAGTTTATCTGATGTAGTAAGCATTGACATTTAATTTCATTGTTAATTATTTTGTGTAGCATAATGACACTAGAACATTCTCTTCTTCTATCCAGAGTGAAAAAGCTATGTCTTGACAGTAAACTGTCGTGTGCCGTGCCAATTAGTGGATAAGTCCGATCTACTTTAATACTTAGGTATTTGAGAAAGCGTCTTTGGATTGCCTCCAGTTTATAAATATGCACTTGATAATATGGGTTCCAGATAACCGATGCATATTCTAGCTTTGATCTCACAAAAGCATAGTAGAGAGTTTTAAGTGTTAAATGATTAAAGTCGCGGCCTACTCTAATTATAAATCCATACATACGGTTTGCTGACGTAGTTATATTGTCTATGTGGTTTTGGAAAGATAGCTTTCGGTCGAAAGTAACTCCAAGATCCTTAAAATTACATGGTCTGTCTAGAGAATAATTGTCTATCTTATTTTCAAATATAATTGGATCAGATCTCAATGTATATGACATTACGCAACATTTGGTAGGATTTTCAGTCATATTAATGATAGGAGAGAAAATTTTTAGATCATCAGCATACAGTAAAAAATTAAGCTTAATTATGTCACCAATGTCATTGATAAAGATATTAAACAGTAGTGGACCGAGGTTAGATCCTTGCGGTACACCTGATTTGGCGAGGTATTTGTTAGACTTAAATCCATTTAACTGCACATACTGTGTGCGGTCGGACAGATATGATTTGAATAACGCAAGTAGGTTACTCGATAAGCCGAAATTCGAGAGTTTTTGCAGCATTAGATTATGGTTAAGTCTGTCAAATGCTTTGGTCATATCCATGTAAATAACATCTGTCTGAATTCTGTTATCTATATTTTCCGCTATGTGTTGTGCAATAACGGTAAGATTTGTTGTTGTTGCTCGGCCTTTTACGAAACCGTGCTGCTGGTCTAAGATATAATTGTTGACGTGTTGATACAGAACTCCTTGCACCAATATTTCAAATACCTTGCAAAAATTGCATATAATTGAAATCGGCCTGTAATTTTTTATATCAGTTCGCGTTCCTTTTTTAAAGATCGGACATACCTTAGAACACTTCCACATAGAAGGTATCGTATGTGAATGAATGCAAACATTAATAAGGGTTGTTAATACTAATACTAAAGCACAGTCTCTAACAATAAATGCAGGGATATGATCCATTCCTGTGGTGGGTTTTGATTTAATAGACGTCAATGTAGCTAAAACTTCTTTCTCCTGAAAGCTGCTTATATTTAAATTTAAGTGGTTCGATGAATCATTATCCTCTATGGTATTTGAGGCTAAGTTTAAAGGGTCCGCGAAAGAACTACTAAAAAAGTCTGCAAACCCATTTAGTATATCCGATGGATTAGCTAGTATCTGACTTTCGTATGTCATGCTATTAGGTACTTTACCAGATTTGTTTTTATTTTTAACGTAGGCCCAAAATTTGTTAGAATTTATATTTATCTCAGATTCACATTGTCTGACATAATTTGTATGTGCAATGTTAACGGCAGTTTTTATTGCCTGTCTAAGTTGTCTAAATTCTTCAAGTGATTGAGTGTCGTTGTTATCTTTATACAAGCGCCAGTATTTATACTTCCTACGAATTTGCCTTATAATACTGCCAGTGAACCATGGAGGGTATTTATTTTTGTTACTCGTAGAGTACTTAGGTACACAGTAGTCTAATACATTATATAATTTGCCGTAAAAATATGTGCAGGCATCCTCAGCTTCAACAAAGGTGTCTAAGAACGTCCAGTCAATATTGCCTATAATTTCGTATAATAATGGGAAATTGGCTTTACGGAAGTTGTAACACTTTTCATAAGATAATTCTAGATTGTTAACTCTTTCAATTTTCACATTTAAAGTACAGGTTATTTCTAATGCTGGATGATGGTTGTCTTCTCTAACGAGTGGGTCCAAAGATCTTTTTACGGTACAATTTAAGTTAGAGTATACTAAGTCTAACAGTTTATTATTATGGTTTAAAACAAAGTTTAATTGAGTTAGATCAAAAATGTTTGCGAAGTTGTTTAGAGCAGTTAGTCTAGCATTGGAACATGAATTATTACGATATATTGTATAATCCGGAAGATTGAAATCGCCTACCAATATAATTTTCGATTCATACCAAAAAGTTAGTAACTCTAACCACTCAAACAGAGTCTCATATTCCTCTAGTGGGGTTTTCGGTGGAATATATAATGTACATACATAAAAATAATTTACGCTTGATTTAATTTTTACTACAAGAACATCAATAAATCTAAAGCTGGGAATTGAATAATTTTTAAGACCAATTTGAGATGAAATATACTCCTCATGAACTGCAATCAAGACACCCCCGCCCCTGGTTGAATCGCTAATTGCAAAGTTTCGATCGGACCTATAAATATTAAAATCAGCACTAAATAGCTCTGCGTTATACACTGATGGATCGAGCCAAGTTTCAGTCAATACAAATATATAAAATGAACTGTGAACAACCGAGTTAAAGAACTCATTGGTTTTTGTTCTAAGGCCACGTGTGTTCTGATAAAATAGTGATAATTTGTTGTCCGATGTAGCTACATTTCGATTGTCTCGAACTGCATTTACGGGGGAAGGTAGAGAGTTAGTGTTTAATTGCTATTTTATGGCATTTAGACTGTACCGTACTTTATTCAAGGTTTCAGTGTAGGCCACACATTTTTGTTTTTCCCATACTGCATGATTGGTAGCTATGTTTGGTCTATTAAGCTTTATACAGTTGGAACAGTTTTTGCTGTTAGATTTACAATTTTTAAGATCGTGATCTTGACCGCAAATTGGACAAGAGATAGCTTTTGAACATCTCTGCGCAGAATGATTAAATTCGTTGCATTTAAAACATCTATGTACGTCAAATGCATCATATACGCTACAACTGTCGTATCCCACAAATAAATTACCTGCCGCCAACGCATGGTCATAGACCGACTTATCTACCTGTAAGATGGCTTAAAAGATATTATTATTTTTTTTCGTGGGAAATATTTTTAAAATGTTACAAATTGATTCATGAGAGAAAACTTTACAGTTACACTTAACTAGATAGTTTTTTAGATCATCCGTTGAAAACTTTTGAGTCATGCCAACCAACCGAATTTTTTGAAGAACTCCGCCAACTTCTTTAATGTTATATTCTGCTGACATTTTTTGTTCCAGTCTGACTTTCAGCTTTTTATTATCGGCTTTACTTCCGCACGATATCAGAATTCCACCATCTTTGACATATTTGACTTTCGTTAGCTGCAAGTTTTCTTGACCAGGATCAACATTACGCAATATTTCTGCTTTAGTACTAGAAGAAGACTGATTACTGTTATTGGGATGAATTAAAATAACTGGTTGTGATTTGTCTTTTAGCACATCTGAATACTTCATACGACTGTTAGGAGTTTCACTTTCATTAATTTTTGTTATCGCAGCATTTACTTCGTTTTATTATAATCATTATAAGGAAAGGCTACAAGAACACCTTATACGAAATTTTTCACCTAATAGTGTTTTAGTTATTGACAACAAACAAGTTGATAAGGCTCCAACGTCTGCTACCCGAAAAATTGATATGCAGAAGTGGTTATTAAAAAAAAGTATTCCCATTCACGGACGATTTAACAAAACCCGAATTATATAAATTAATTAAAATGGCTAAACCAAAATATGTGCAGTACGAAATTGATGCAATTTTACAAAAAAATGAGCATGATATTTACATTTAAAATGGGGGACGTTCAGCGGCATTGCGACGATTTTTTCAGTTCTTTTTCACAAGAGAATTGGGTCATGCACGCCATAAAAAATGAAAACGAATTTAGGAGCAGGAAACCTGCAATTGATGTCGTCATTGATGACATAATTATAAATGTCGGAACTGGAGATAGCAACTTTTCAGACGAATCAGAAAGCGAATAATACTTATTTTTACAAGTAGAGATTATCCATTTCCAGTATAATTAAAATTAACAATCATTTTTTGATCCTATCCACTTTTCTTGCATTAATGAGATTTTTTGTGTTTTAATATTTATTTTGATCAACTTTAAAAATAGTTTTATTACACATTTGTTGTCTGATAATTTAGTAAATATTGTTTAGTAACACCCTGTATCTTACTTAGTGGAACGCAAATACGAAATTAAATTTAATTTCTTTTCATAAGAACATACGTTTGCTGTGTGGGTACGAATTTGGAAATAGGAACATTATTAAGTTGTATAATGTATTATTTATAATTTACAGAGATTCTATAGACTCCCTCTCAATATTTTTCCGATATACGAAATAAAAAATGATTTATTCGAGATTATTTACAGAATATTAAACCATATTGCCAAACTAGCCTCTAAAATAACAAATATTCGGCTGAATATACTTCACATTCGTTAACTTCTTCCTCCGATTGTACTTGAGACTTACGATTACTAAAAATTTCGTCGTCGCCGATCGGATCGTTATTAGAATGTTTTCGTTGCAGATTTTGTGACCTTCGCCCGCCAAGCTACTTCTATTGCACTGTATATGATTACACTTTGCTACACAATGGTCTTATTTTTTTTTCTAATATAATTTGCCAAGATATTCGACTTTGCACACAGTTTTTTTTTTATTTTTTAGATGGTTTATTTATTTTATTATTAAATCATCGGCAAATAATAGGAGGAAACTAACTATTTTATTAGGGCAAATGTAAGATATATTTGGACCCACCCTGTATGCAAGGTGCATCAGTGGAGTCATATACGAGGGTTACTTTGTAACGAAATATCTCACACTTGTGAATTTCGTTCCTTTTTGATATAACTTTTTATATTCCTCGTATATTTTGTTTTCATGATTTCAATTAAAGCTCATTAATTGGTTGATTATTTGAATATTGACAGCTAAATATGTTCTATGAAAATAGGTATTGTAGATATTACATGGTTGTCATTTCGGAACTAAGATTATTTTGGCTTATTTTCATATAACTAATTAAATCGTTTTTATTTTTTTTGCATAAATAAAGTAATTCAGCATTGTGACAAGGTATAAGAGAGGTAAATTATATTGAAAAAGTTATCAGAAATATCATAGAATTTGATTTATGGGAATTCTAATTTATTATGTTGCAAAATTAAATATATTTAATTAGATCTGGCAACAACCGTTAACCTACTAGCCCAAATCTGTCGATAAATAGAATTTTGATGAGAAGGGATAAAAGGACAGGTACTCTTTCTTTTTCGTCGTTGGTCTTTCCTGGAGAGAAGACGTTAATTTTTGATAGCGTTCCTGAGTTCTTCTTTGAAGTGTGTAAGAAGATAAATAAATTTCTTGTGAATAAAGAGATTACGTTTTGATATTTTGATAAAGAGATATTAGAGTACAACTGTATAAAGAAAATTATTTTTGATTTCTGAAGTTTTCACAGTGAAGTTTAAGATACTTTGAAATTGTTTTTTTTATCCTTTCAAATGTCTGAGAAACCATGATGTTCTCAAGATTTATTTTGAAGAAATCTTTAGGAATTTACATCATCCTCACTTTGAAATGACATATTTTGAGGAATATTGAGATCTATTCAATAAATCTTCGGTTGGATATTTATATTTTTAGGTGTTAACTAAATTTTGAAGTTATTAAGAAATCAAAAGATTATTGATTTCCAATTTATAAAGGATTGTTAATCTGAGAAAGGTGATTTCCAGCCAAATACCAGTAATAAATACTCTGCAGTAAGTGATTATTATTTAGGACTGTAATGTAAAATGAAGTTGTTACGCTCACATTCGATTTCTTACGGACAGGTATTGTCACAAGTAGTAGTTATTGTTTAAGACTGTAATGTAAAATGAAGTTGTTACGCTCACATTCGATTTCTTCCGGACAGATATTGTCACAATGGAGTTGTTACGCTCACATTCGATTTCTTATGGACAGATATTGTCACAATGGAGTTGTTACGCTTAAATTCGATTTCTTACGGACAGATATTGTCACAATGGAGTTATTACGCTCACATTCGATTTCTTACGGACAGATATTGTAGCATATAGTAATTATTATTTATGACTGTAATTTAAAATGAAATTGTTACGCTCAAATTCCATTTCGTACGGACAGATATTGTCACAATGGAGTTGTTACGCTCACATTCGATTTCTTATGGATAGATATTGTCACAATGGAGTTGTTACGCTCACATTTGATTTCTTATGGACAGATATTGTCACAATGGAGTTGTTACGCTCACATTCAATTTCTTACGGACAGATATTGTAACATAAAGTAATTATTATTTATGACTGTAATGTAAAATGAAATTGTTACGCTCACATTCAATTTCTTACGGACAAATATTTTCACATATAGTAATTATTATTCAAGACTGTTATGCAAAAGGAAGGTGTTACGCTCACATTCGATTTCTTACGGACATATATTATAACATATAGTAATTATTATTTATGACTGTAATGTAAAATGAAATTGTTACGCTCACATTCGATTTCTTACAGACAGATATTGTCACATAAAGTAATTATTATTCAAGACTGTAATGCAAAAGGAAGGTGTTACGCTCACTTTCGATTTCTTGCGGACAGATATTGTCACAATGGAGTTGTTACGCTCACATTCGATTTCTTACGGACAGATATTGTAACATATAGTAATTATTATTTATGACTATAATGTAAAATGAAAGTGTTACGCTCACATTCGATTTCTTACAGACAGATATTGTCACATATAGTAATTATTATTCAAGACTGTAATGCAAAAGGAAGGTGTTACGCTTACATTCGATTTCTTGCGGACAGATATTGTCACGTGTTAATTACTTATAGGTATAATATATTCCTTTAGGAGCAGATAATGCTTTTTTCAGCAGCGATAGGTCTGAGGACAGACCTCTAATGTGGGATGGCCGAGTGTAAGATATATTCGGATCCACCCTGTATGCAAGGTCCATCGGTGGAGTCATAAACGAGGGTTACTTAAACAGAAAGATCTATTTTGCTGGGTACCTAAAATAGGAAGACGATGAGAGGTGCGGGATATGGCAAGTAGTTTGGTACGAGACTGAAGGGTAAAGACGCATTTTATAATAGATTGATAGTTTTGGCTACGTTTTACGATAAATAATTTATTGCCAGTTATTTGAAAACGTAGTGTACCAGAATATTTATTAAACGATTAAAACGTTTGGGTAACAACGCATTTTGCATAAAAACTACTGTAATTTCGTAAAAACAACAATTGGAAATAATAGCGTGTATTAACAAGAATGACAAAAATTTTATAAAAAAAATGAAAAACTACAATATGCGGCTAGTAATGCGTTATCTTTTTTGTACGAGGTATCGCGTGTTTAAAAAAAATACCATTTGTACGCTGATAATGTAGGTGTTTGTTATTGCACACTATCTGCATTGGAGAGAAAAAAAACCAGATTGTTTCAAAGTTTGTAGTGATGTCATAATAACCCCAATATAGAAGGGATTCGAAGGTCGGTTGGATTTGTTGGTATGGAAATATCGAAAAATTTAATATAACGAACCACGAATCTCGATGTTTAGAATTTAAATACACTGCATGTGTTAATCGTCGGTTTGGTTTGTAGTTTTACTGTTTTAATAGTATCACGCGAGAATAACAAACCGACAGCTTTGTCAGAACCTTTGATGTTTGTGTGGTCGAGTTTATGCGACCTTCGTTAGATGATTTATTAAAAAAAGAGACCTGTCAAAGGTCTTCACTTTATTCCCGGATGACGAGTACCGATTTAAACCAAATTGGTTACCACCCAACCACACCTTTACTTCTTTAACATTATTACATATTTTTGCTTAAGAATATACGCGCGAATTTCTTTGTTTATGGTAAAACAGGGTCAACAGTCCCTTTTTTTTGACGTTTTATCCCACTCTGACAGATTTAACCGAAAGTGATCCATAAAAATAATAATTTATCTCCACACCTAATCATATTTTCGCTTAAGAATATACGCGCGAACTTATTTGTTTATTGTCAAGCAGGGTCAACAGTCCAACAATCCTGCGGTTTGCCCAAACCAGCGGCCAGAAGTTCTGATGTCCTAAAGACACAGTGGTAGTCAGAGAAGATCAAAGATCTAGGTGACATAGGTGCCTATACCAATCGCAAAAATTTAATGTAATGTAAACCAACAGATATGGATCACCATATGTTTTTGCAAATGTTTCGAACAATATATAAAAATGAAAAAATGTTTGTACGTATGTCCTTCAAAAACTCCCAAACGGCTGGACCGATTGGGATGAAATTTTCAGAAGTTGTTTTATACATATCAGGGGTGGTTTTAGTGTTGTTAGCACCCCTACGATGGGGGATGAGAAGGGGATGAAATGTAAAAACTATTAAAAACGGCTGATATTAGTGTCGAATTCTTAGTTTTCGGGAACTCTAAGTTTAAAAGTGACATTCCCAGTTATGTAAGAATCCATACAAAAGGGGTGGGAGGGGAATGAATAAAAACTATTAAAAACGCCGATATTAGTGTCAAATTCATTGTTTTGTGGTGGCTGAGTTTAATGGTAACATTCCCAATTTTGTAAGCACCCCTACGAGAGGGGTGAGAAGGAGATGGAATTTAAAAACTATTAAATACGGCAGATATTAGTGACGAATTCATAGTTTTTAAGGTCACTGAATTTGATAGTAACATTCCTAATTTTGTTAGCACCACTACGGAAGGGGAGGGTAGGGGATGAAATATAGAAAATATTCAAAACGCTGATATTAGTATCGAAGTCGTAGTTTTCAAGGTCGCTGAGTTTGATTGTGATATCTCCAATGTTGTAAGCACCCCTACGAAAGGGATGGAAAGGGAATAAAATATAAAATCTTCTAAAAACGACGATATAAGTGTCGAATTTATAGTAAAGGTATGATTCTCTGTCTTTTAATAACTATAACATCACCACCACTACTAGAGTCACTTTCTTCACTGATATTACCACTATCCAATCTATCATTTTCAGGCGAACCAATATAAAATTCATTGTCACTACGTTGCAACTCATTTTCAATTTGATCTAGTAAAAATCTTTGGGGCATTTCAAATATTTTTTTACAAAATATAACGAAAAAACACACCGAACTTTACCTAATCGTGTTAGTTATAGAAATGAGTAATATTCAAAACGCTAAAATGGTGCACATGTGGATACCGAGGTGGTTGTATTGTATACATCAGCAGATATAAAATAAACAGCTTACGATAGTCTAAAATAAATATCATGTCATCTTTTATTTTTACATAAACATATACTCAACGAAGGTTTAAGAAAGCAATTTAGAAATATTAGAAATAGGCTTAGGGGATGACAGACCGGCCAACCCGCTGTAATGATAAGACATGGTGTGCCGCCTATACGGCGACATACGAGTGCAAAGGGGTAATTGTTGAGCAATATATTTATTATTTTACGCTTTAACCAATTTTTTGAACTATATAAAATTATTGTACCCAAACAAATTACAAATTAGTTGTTAAATAGAAAAGAAAACTTATAACAATCGTAAATTACATACAGTGACAAATAAATATTTCTACAAAACAAGTTTACGTAATTTACAAATATAAATATTATCTGATTTATGTAAATCAATTGCAAAACACAACAATAAGGATCAAAGGGCGAATTCTTAAGCAAGACAGAAAGTCGTTTTAAAAATCCGCTTTTGGTTTGACATTATTTTTTTTTGGGAACATCTCGTTAATAGGAGTACGAGAGCATTGTTTAGAATTACTTAACCAATGTTTTCATTTATAGATAAATGTCTAATGTAACCAGTTTTTTCTCTGTAGTTACATGTTAATAATTATTAGAAAAAATGTACTGGTTAACTATCGGTCAGTCCCGCGACTGCCACATATTTTTTAATTTAGTAAGAATGATTTTGTCTATGCTATACTCAGGTGCGCTACGCACCTGACAGAAAACAGAGTGACCAACAGTGAGATTGATATTATCACTGACAGTCGCGCGGCCATTGGGGCCCTCGTGAGTAACACCACAACATCATCAGTGGTGTGGGACTGCATGCAAGCCCTCACTGAGTTAGCGACGGTAAACAAAGTCACTCTTACATGGGTTCCTGGGCACACAGGGAATAACGGCAACGAGGTAAACGATGAACTGGCAAGAAACTGGACCCTGGTGGAACCAAGAAGCCAGTTGGACGGATTGCCAATTGCCGAAGCAAAACATTTATTGAAACTAATCCTTGAACAAGAACATGTTTCTCCGTGGAATGCAAATACTGGCTGCGGAACATCAAAACAGCTGATGAAAAGATCTCTCCAGAAGAGGGCTGACGCACTCTGGACGATGGACCGGAGTAGACTAAGCAGCACGCTTGGCCTGCTCACAGGACACATCGTACTAAGGGCGCACCTCTTCAAACTTAAGCTGGCGGCCGAAAAAAACTGCCGACCATGCGAAGGAGGAGGAGGAGAGCAGTATAGACATTCTGTGTCACTGCCCGATGCTAGCGGGGTACAGGTATCACACCTGGGGCCGTATGATTATGAATCCAAGCGATCTAAAAGAGACAGGGCCAACAGAAATCCTAAGGTTTGCCAAAATCAGCGGACTAGAATTCTGATGCCCTGAAGAAACAGCGGTAGTCACAGAGGATCAAAAGATCTAGGTGACATAGGTGCCGATACCAAAGGCCCAACCGCAAGATTGTAATGTAATGTAATGACAATTTTTCAGTGTTGTTACTCTTCCGATAAAACTAATGCACTTACTACAGACCGAAATTATTTCCTAGTCATTAATCATTAGTGAATAATGTCCAAGCACTCAAAAATTCAAATAAAAACATTTTAACCACACAAAACGAACAATTTCATTTTCTTTTTCTATGAAAAGTTGGTAAATCGACAAAATTTTCAAATATAAAGTTAAGTAATAAAATGGAACAAGTCCATTAGGGACCGTCGAAGATCAAATAGTATTTTCAATCGATCGTTTTCGTTTAGAAAATTATTAATAAATTACACACACGATAATGTAGCGATCTATCATCAGGTAATTTGCCCTAATGGAAAGTTGACCGATTTATTTTATGAATCAAAAACCTTTTTTTATTTTACAATAAACTAGTTATAACGGAAAAAATTTAAACAATACAAATAATCAACTGATTAATAAACTTGATTGACACAATTTCTTACTTAAATGAAAAACTTGCAACAGAAGTAGCTTGGCGGGCGACTAGCCTCTAAGATAACAAATATTCGGCTGAATATACTTCACATTCGTAAACTTCTTTCTCAGATTGTACTTGAGACTCACGACTACTGAAAATTTCGTCGTCGCCGATCGAATCGTTATTCGAATGATTTCGTTGTGCGCAGATTTGTATATTCTTCGGCCGCCAAGCCAACTCTGTGAGAGTTGAGCTGTTTATCAAGCGAATGGCTCTTTTCTGAATGGAATCTAAAGGAGGAAGAGAATGCCTTGGTGCTGAACCCCAAATGTGCGAGCAATACTTCAGTAGAGTTTGGATTTGAGCCTTGTACGTCGTCAATAGTTGATCGGGAGTAAAAAACTTCCAAGCTTTTCACGGAAAACCTAGCCTCTGGCTTGCTGACTTTGCGATGTTAGCAACATGGTCATGCCAAGACATATTATTAGACACCGTGACTCCCAAAATCGAGATGGAGGGACTTGGTTCAAGGGTATTTCCGGACATTGTGATAGAATGATTTGAGGAATTCACTTTCTTGGAAAACGTGGCTCTTTGTGTTTTCTGGGCGTTGAACTGAACAAGATTGTTGGTTCCCCACTCGACGATTGCTCTCTATTGATGGGGTTTCTATACTTTTTCTCACCCTGTAAAAATGTTCCTTTATTTATTGCCGAATATTAAAATAATTATTGGGCAATTAGAGCATTTATTTAATACATAAAAAAAACTAAAATAAACTTAACATGGTGCTCATTGTTAACGAGAAAAACTAAATAAAAACAAATAAAACTTTGACAAACAAAACATGTATAAACTTAAAAAATATTAAAACAAATATCCTCGGATCTAATTCGAGGAGATTCGGTTCTCACCGCCAGAGAATAGCAACGTCAGCAACCGTCGCGTCGTCGCAGCGTTCGAATTTTTAATTTTGTCTGTGCAAGCGAGCCACACTGATAACGATTACGATTATGCCCATCGCTAGGTTTTCCTGCAACTCAGCGTTTTGCATTGGAGTGTCCTTGTGTCGCAAATATTTTTCCATATATGCGTGACATATCGGTGTAAACGCACCTTAACTCCATTATTATTTCTGTTTTCTATCCGTCATTGTGTGTTTTGAAAAAATGTCTACCTATCTAAGGTTATTTTGACTCGTCGATATTTAATTATTGTTATTACTAACGACAAACACAAACGTTTTATGACCGCAAAATTCGTGTTTCCACATTAAAATTAATCTAATTAGATCCCACACGTCTAGTTGATTTTTCCAACTATATCACTGGTGTAAATTAACAAATAAACCGAATATTTGATAGGAATGCCGTTTGTTATACAGTTAAATCAACGAGTTCACTAGGTACACGTTCGTAAGTTTTTAAGTGTCGATTTTTAAAATACGTTTTTAATAACAGGTAGGTAACGTTAGTCGAATTTCATAGTTAGCTGGGTCAATATGTAATGTATAGTACGTAACAGGAAATGCTTATTAGAGTGCTTAAACAATCGATAAAGGTTACGGGAATTTTTTTTAAAAATGCTAATAATTATTATTTCAAAGTGGTTCGGGTGACACATCGATTGCGACGGACAACTTTACGAAAAATTTAAAAAAAAAAAATGAAGGATAGCTGTGAATTTTAGTTATTACGACAGATTCACTGTATTACGGGCACTACGAGGTCTTTAGTACTCATTATTATTATTATTATTATTATTATTATTATTATTAAATTCGTGCCCGGGTGCGAAGCTCAGGGACACTTAGTTGTCACCATTGTATCCCTATCCCCCCGGCTATCCTTAAGGCGTGTCATTGTACCCTAACGCATTGCAAAAAGACAGTAGGTTGTTTAGGTTCACCGCTTTAAAGAGCTCTATGTCTAGAATCCCTGCGCCCAACCACTTCTGGCATTTTACTATTAGGGCCGGGCATTCGCAGAGAAGTGTCGTGAAGTTTCCTCCATTTCCTCACACCACCTGCACAGGTTACTATGTCCCTGTGTTTTGTGAGTGTAACATCTTAGCTTACTGTGTCCAGTGAAAAGTCCTAGGACCATTCGAGCTTGGAGTCTATTTAATTTAATTATCTTCTTGGCCCACTTGTTGATATGTGTTCCAAGTAGTTCTTTGGACCATCTGTAGCCCTGGGAATCCGTCCAGGTCGTCCATTTTTCTTTTTCCAGTATCTTTTTAATGACATTGAAACTTTCCTGGAGTGGTACACCAACCTCTCTTCTGGCTTATCAGCTCCCCTTTTTGCGAGTTTATCCGCCATCTCATTCCCTTTATACCCAGAGTGTCCTGGTATCCAGGTTAGAGTAACTGTGTTCCTCAGTGCTAGTTCATTGAGACTCCGCTTGGTATCTTTGACTAGCACTGACATCATGACCGGACTTTCCAGGGCTTTTATAGCAGCCTGGCTGTCAGTGCAGATACTAATGACTCTGCCTTCGACCTTGTTCCGTGTCAAGTTCCTAGCATATGTTCGTATTGCGGCCACTTCCGCTTGAAACACTGTGTTGTACTTCCTCAGAGTATGGCTTGAGTCTGTGTGCTTAGGACCACAGATTCCGTACCCTGTGCCCTTGTCCGTCTTGGATCCATCCGTGAACTAGATGTTACCATGTCCAAGGGCCCGTTCCTTTGTCCATTCCTCCCAGTCTGGTATTTATGTTCTAAAACGTTTCCCAAACTGGAGGTTTTTGATCGACTTATCCTGGGGTTCACTCAGTAGCGTCCCCCTGGATATAAGGCTTCGGATGGTAGCATGCCCAATCCCAGAGTTCACTCACTCGTCGCTGCATATCAGTCTGTATGCTGTCCTGGCGGCGCAGCCCTTGATATCAAGGTCCAGTCCCCCTATGTCCAGCATCATCATAGTTGGTCTTACTATTGCCTTGTAGATTCTTGATTTGGTTTCTATTTTAATGTTTTCATTTCGCCATATTGTGTCATTTAGGCATCCTGCTATTCTTGTTGCTTTCGTTGTCTGTTTTCTCACCTCCGTCTCAACATCACTTTAGCCTGAGATTTCTATGCCCAGATACTTATATTTCATTTCCTGTTGGATAACTTTGCCTTCAACTTCCAATTTGCACCTTAATGGCGTTTTTGATTATTGATTATTGTTAACATTTTAATTTTTTCAAATATATCTAAAAAAAAATTATGTATACATAAATTTTAATAAAAAAATTTTGGGTTTAAATTGTCACATTAAATTAAAAATTATTTTCTTTTGTAAATTTGATATTTCATATCATAGCGGAGATGAGTAGTCTGAGAAGTATAGCCGGAGTGACTCGGTTGGATAAAGTAAAAAATAGTGAGATAAGAGAACGCTGTGGTGTAAAAGAAGATGTGGTTACAAAGATAGATAAAGGAATGCATAGATGGTGTGGACACGTAGAAAGGATGGATAAAGGAAGATTGACGAAACAATTTTATAAGGCGAGTGTGAATGGACAGGTCGAATCGGCGAACATAACTCGATCAGATTAACATTGTTTTGAAGAAAGGCCAGGTCAAGATTACCAACAACCGACTAGCATGCATGAGAGCACTGATGAAAGTAGAGGAGGCAAAAGATGTGTGTAAGAACCGTAGCAAGTGAAAGAAAGTGGTCTCTGTCTACCCCTACGGGAAAAAGGCGTGACCATATATATATATATATATATATATATATATATATGCCTAAAATATTGTACGATCACATTAACAAATAAACAATAATTTATAAATAGTGGTACTTGTGCTCTCATTATTAATATAAAACAGGAAGAATCGTCTGCGTTTGGTTTTATAAAACCGGTAAAGTCCTTTTTGGGTTTTGCGTTTTCGTTTTGTAGGACAAGAGACTTTACTACTTGCCTAATTGGCTTTCAACAGACGAACAATCCGTGACAAAAATTCGATGAAATTTACCAGTCTTCAATATTAATGATGTTTCTAAATCCATTTACGTGCTTAATTTCCTGTAGGATCTTCAAGATGAGTGTTACGCACTTTTGGAAAATTATTTGGTCGCATTACGAGAATACAAACAAAATGTTTAATATTTTTTTTTACATTTGCTTACATTTATTTACATCCCTTTGATTTTCAGGGCATCATGCATAATATTAACCATCGCTTGCAACTTCTCTTCAGATGACGCTTTACTTGATCATCGGCGTAAAGAAGGCATCGACCAAATCATTCATTTTCAATCCTAACGCACTCTCTTTTAAATCTTTTATACAATCGTTTATGTATAAGTTAAACAGCCATGGCGAAGCCACACATCCCTGTGTTACACCTTTTTCGATGTTAAACCAGTCCATGCAAGCTTCGTTTATCCTGACATACATACATACATACATAGAGTCACGCCTTTTTTCCATAGGTGTAGGCAGAAACCACTTCCTTCCACTTGCTACGGTTCGTACACACATCTTTTGCTTCCTCTACTTTCATCAGTGCTCTCATACATGCTCTTCGGTTGTTGGTACTCTTGACCTGGCCTTTCTTCAAAACAATGTTGATCTGATCGAGATATGTTCTCCGAGGTCGACCTTTACCGATTTGCCCATTCACACTCGCCTTATAAATTTGTTTCGTCAATCTTCCTACATCCATCCTTTCTACGTGTCCAAACCATCTAAGCATTCCTTTATCTATCTTTGTGACCACATCTTCTTTTACACCTCAGCGTTTTCTTATCTCACTATTCTTAACTTTATCCAACCGAGTCACTCCGGCTATACTTCTCAGACTACTCATCTCCGCAGCATTAATCCTATTTTCATGCTGACATAAGCAATGAAATCCTCAAACAGTGATTTCAGTGCTCGTATTAAACTACTGCTCACGACCACAATTCATGCTTATAATTAAATGATTTATGGTACATGAAATGTTATTCTAGGTTTCTTAAATTAGGTGAGAAAGATTATTTTGTGGTTGGAGTGATTTACCCGGTTGATTGCTGATCATATGCCCCAGATTTCGATTACTAAAAAGTATGGGGAGCAAGAAGGTCATGAAAGTAATGTCACGTCGGTAAAAACCTTGTAGTAACCCTTGCTGAATGAAAACGTAAGTTGTCTTGTTGAAAAAAGGGTTGATATAACTCTAATGTAATGGCTAACATCGCAAAGTCAGCAAGCCAGAGGCTGGTTTTTCTGTGGAAAACTAGAAAGTTTTTGACTCCTGATCATTTGTTGACGACGTACAAGGCTCAAATCCCACCTCTACAGGAGTATTGCTCGCACATTTGGGATTCAGCACCAAAGCATTCTCTTCGTCTTTAGATTCCATTCAGAAAAGGGCCATTCGGTTGATAAACAGCTTAACTCTCACAGACACCCTTCACCCACTAGAACATAGAAGAAGAGTTGCGGACCAGACATTACTCTACAGATATTTTCATGGCAGTTACTTCAGAAAAAAAAACTCCTAGAACCACCACTGGCCACATTCGGCCGAAGAACTCGGCACGCTGATCAGTCTCACCCATTTACTCTCAAGATTGACACTTCAAGGACCAATCTCCATCAAGAATCCTTTTTTTACAGAGCTGCTACGGAATGAAATAGGCTTTCAAAATGAGTTTTTCCCAAGAACTATGACCTGCAACTTTTCAAAAATCGGTTCCACAATCATCTCCCTTCTATAATCCCTCCCTCTTCTAATAGTTGTAGTGCGGGCCGTCCGCGGCCCAAACGATTGCGACTATTTTCAGTAAAAAAAAAATTCAAGATTAAACGAACCGTTACCTAACAATAAATGAAACGCTAAAGTCCAACCGATTCCGAAAAAAGGAAAGAAGACTATTCCTGCGAATTATCGCCCTATTGCATTGCTCTCAGTCATATCCAAAGTTATGGAAAAAGTGATTAACACAGAACTCATCACATATCTGGAGAAATTTCAGATAATTTATGACAGACAATATGGATTTCGACAACTTCGGTCTACTGGAGATTTGCTGGCTTATGTCACTCAGCTCTGGACAAACGCTATTGAAAAATTTGGTGAATCCCGTGCAATAGCCTTGGATATATCTAAAGCCTTTGACCGCGTTTGGCACCAGGCATTGTTAAGTAAATTATCTGACTACGGTCTCCCAATCAAACTGCGCCAATGGCTCTTGAGCTTCATGCAAGATCGCTCCTTACATGTGGCAGTTGACGGTATTTCTTCTGATGCGTTTAAAACCAATGCCGGGGTCCCTCAGGGTTTCATCCTGTCCCCCACCTTATTTCTTTTACACATCAACGACCTCTTGAAAACCACCACGAACCCCATTTACAGTTTCGCAGACGATAGCACACTTGTCTCAACTTTCACATCCTATCGATCACTTTCGGTGAATGATACAAATAGACTCAGGCAGGAACAGGTTGATTCCATCAATAGAGATCTTAAAGCAATCGTCGAGTGGGGAACCAACAATCTTTTCTCAAAGAACAATCTTTTTTCAAAGAAAGTGAATTCCTCAAATCATCCCATCACAATGTCCGGAAATACCCTTGAACCAAGTCCCTCCATCTCGATTTTGGGAGTAAAGGTGTCCAATATATGTCTTGGCATGACCATGTCGCTAACATCGCAAAGTCGGCAAGCCAGAGGCTAGGTTTTCTGTGGAAAGCCAGAAAGTTTTTTACTCCTGATCAACTGTTGAAGACGTACAAGGCTCAAATCCGACCTCTACTGGAGTATTGCTCGCACATTTGGGGTTCATCACCAAGGCATTCTCTTCGTCTTCTATATTCCATTCAGAAAAGAGCCATTTGCTTGATAAATAGCTCAACTCTTACAGATACCCTTCACCCTCTAGAATATAGAAGAAGAGTTGCAGACCAGTCATTGCTCTACAGATGTTTCCATGGCAGATGCTTCAGAGAAATAAAAACTCTTTTACCACCATTGGCCACATTCGACAGAAGAACTCGGCACGCTGATCAGTCTCACACATTTACTCTCAAGCTTGACACTACAAGGACCAATCTTCATCAAGAATCCTTTTTTTACAGGGCTGCTACGGAATGGAATAAGCTTCCAAAATCATTTTTTCCAGAGAACTTTGACCTGCAACTTTTTAAAAAGCGTGTCCACAATCATTTCTTTTCTATAATCCCTTCCCCTTCTACCCTTTTTGCGACTATTTTCATAAAAAAAACAGCAAGAACTATTAGAATGCTTGATAAGCAAAAAATTAGAGGTAGAAGATGGATTACCTACTTTTTTTTCTAAAAGTATTGTTAAAACTGAGATATGAATGCATTCATTTTTAATATGTTAAATATTTATTTTACAAAATTATCTTTTTACTTTGCTAACAACTATCAACGTTAAGGAAGAGTTCATAAAACTGAAAAATGCTGCAAAGAAGGTTGGCCTACAAATAAACGAAGATAAAACAAATTACATGACTACAACAAGAACAGAACGAAGAGACAGGATAGGACAAAATGTGACAATGGACCACTATAATTTTGAAAGGGTCCATGAGTTTAAATATTTGGGAGCTACAATCACCTCAGATAACAATATAACACAAGAGATTAACAACAGAATTCAGGGAGCCAATCGCTGCTGTTTTGCACTACAAAAAATAATGAAATCGAAAAATGTTACCCGCAGTACGAATGTAACAATTTATCATGCAATTATAAGACCACATATGCATGTGAAACATGGACGATGACAAAACAAAATGAGAACCGACTAAAAATCGCAGAACGAAGAATTCTTAGAAGGATATACGGACCAATTAAGGACAACGCCACAAAACAATACAAAATAAGAACTAACAGGGAAGTGCAAGAACTATATAACCAACCAGATATAGTAAAAATAATAAAGGCAGAGAGATTGAGATGGGCCGGACATGTGAAGAGACAAGACCAACGTGTCGTTAAACTGGTGTGGGAAAGCGGCCGCTGGGAAGGCCAAGGATGCGGTGAAAAAATAATATTGCAGCGGACTAACGGACCCTAAATGTCCAACGACCAGAAGAACTTATGATGGATCGCAGCAAGTGGAGGCAAATTTTAATGTCAGCGAAGACCCACCCCGGGTTGTAAGCTACAGAGAGAGAGAGAGAGAGAGCATGAATTTCCAAATAGACTATAATATGTTGAATATTCATTTTAAAAAATTATATTTTTACTTCGATTTTTAATCTTCTTACTTGCTCGTATTTTAGAGGATTTTTAAATTTAATTATACCAGAATATTGTGCTCATAAAAATAAATTTCATTTTAAAAAATACATAAAAAGAATGGAAATAATGCTCGGTTAATCTCTTTGCTATTGTTCGACGATGTTCTCATCTTCCTGATAAATAATTTTCAATAAATACATAAAGAATCATAAAGATAAGGTACGATTTATGGCTCTTGCTTTATTTTGTACCACGTCAAATTTAAATAAAATAAATATTTTATAAACTTACTATTAATATTTGTTTGATTAAATAAATATAAGTCTGTGTGTACAGTTTAATACAGAACATTTTTAACCTGTATTTTTTCGCTGTATATAACACACAGTTGACATTTTTATTCCATTACTATATTTATGTTATACACAGAAACTTTTGTTAACGAACACTTTTACACAACGGAAACCTCTCTCGAAAGAACAATTTTTAGGGTACCGAACATTTCATGTGTGTGTAAATAGGGTAAGACACCCCTGAACAACGAAACCTCCTCACAAAGATTTCGGACAAAATTTACCCACATTTTTTTATGTAATTTTAACTAACTGCTGACAATGCTCACTAAAGGCGATTATAAATGAGGCTCCGGAAACCCAAATAACTTATTGCAGCCACAAAACTAATTATATAAATATAGTAGGATACCACAAATGTATAGAGTGACTAATATTTTTAACCTTTGCGGGTCCAAGCAGAAAGGAAATTGACGGGTCATGAAGTGCGGTTATTATTATATTATTAAAAATCTTCGGGTTCGATGGTAATTTCAATGCAATTATCAAGATACCACATATTCTGCTCTTCTTTCACTACATGTTCGATACATTTTATCCACGAATGTGAGGTTACTTTGTTGACGGCATTACTAAGCAGATTTTTTACGTCATTTAATTTGAAAGTAACATTTTTCCTTGCTACTTCATGTTTTATTTGAGCCCATACAAGTTTTATTGGATTTAACTCGCAGTGGTAGGGTGGCAATCGAAGTACAATTACGTCTCGTTCTTGAGCCATTTCATCTACTACATATTTCAAATATTTACCTTTATGACATCGTGCCAAGTTTAGTAATTCTATGCCAGGATAGTTTCCTACAGATTCCTGTCTTTGGAAAAGCAAATCAATGGAGAGCAACTCGGGGATCACTCCGGGATACTGAGTGAAACAAAAAACCACCAAATTCTCGGGATGGTTCCTGACTTGCTAGCCACAAAAATACACGTAGAAAAGTCGTTCAAAGTCCTCTTTCCGAAGAGAGACGAATGGGCGAGGGGACAAATCCTCTTCCCAGAGACTGAATACGTAATGTACACAGACGGCTCAAAAGCCCCAGATGGAGTTGGGGCCGGTGTTTTCAGCAGGAAACCAAAGATTGAAATATCTACCAGTCTTGGCAGGTATGCTACAATCTTTCAGGCTGAAGTATTTGCTATCGAATTGTGTGCAAGAGAGTTGACCAACAGAACTCTAGCAAACAAAAACATAAATATAATATCAGACAGCCAGGCTGCTTTAAAAGCACTGAGCTCCAACAAGATAAAGTCTAAACTTGTATGGAATTGCATCGAATCGTTAGAGTACCTTGGTGCAAACAACAGGTTGACCCTACTATGGGTACCTGGGCACCAGGGGGTGGAAGGAAACAAAAAAGCCGACACCCTTGCAAAACAGGGGGCCGAATCTGCGTTCACTGGACCAGAACCGGTTTTTGGAGTCACTACAAGTGCCGCCAAAACAATTATTTCGGACTGGGCGGAAAGGAAAATACTCACGTACTGGTCCGACATACCAGGACTAACCCATTCGAAGGCGTTCTTACCGTTACAACCCTCGAGAAACACAATTAAGCAGATCCTAGAATGGAGCAGAAATGACCTGCGTATTCTAACAGGACTGCTTACGGGACACTGTCGTCTAAGATACCACCTCAGAAAGATAGATCTGAACCAACAAACGGACTGTCGGTTCTGCTGTGTGGAAGACGAAACTGCTGAACATTGAACATAGTCTGCTGAACATATACTATGTTCATGCCCCGGCCTGGGAAGAATAAGGTTCAACAAATTTGGTTACAATAACCTAGAACCTATCGATTTTAAAAAAATCTATACAACCATAAAATTCGTGAGAAGGGCCGATTGTGCGGTGAACTGTAGCCTCTAGGGGTGAGCCACAATAGACCTACTAAGGGTCGCGGTGGAGGGGCGACTACGCCCCACTCACATGAAACCTAACCTATCCTAGTAATTCGATGTTCAAAATTGGTTCATTGAATTTAATATTTTTCTTAGCAAACCAATCTGATTCGGAAAGTCCTTCAAACACATATCTGATCATGGTTTTTTCTTCGGGTGTTAAATTGTAAAGTTTCCTTTTGATATCCGGTTTACTATTACTATTCTCACTCATATTTAATATGTGTTTATTACAAACTTCAAAACTATGAGTCTCGACGATGAGTACTGCTCATAAAAATATACAATAAAAACTAAACGTAAAAACGCCTACCCATAATAATACAAAAAAAATTCCTGTCTCTGCTTTACGAAACCCTTGCAGCATGTCTATGAAACGATAAAATCCGAGACAAAACCTGCTAAATGACGCTGTTGCCAATAACGTAGCTTTAATTTTCGACGTCATTGTTGATCTCGTCTATTATCTACTGTTAGAGAAAGATATAACTACAACCATACAGATGCCTTCAAGTTGAATCATACACGCTGACAACGTTTCATTTTGCATCGAACCCTTAATTGCTTAAAAGAAATTGGAACAGTTTAATAATAAACCAGTCAATGAACGAAAATATTTCAACAAAATGAGACCTGTTCGGGAAGTAAATAATAAACAAATAAATTAGTTATTCAAAATATATATAAAGAAAGCGATTTTCTGAATTTTTATAAAACTATCTAAACGTATAGTCTTTGGAGAGTGAGAAAAAGAAGGTTTTTATAAATTTGTAAAAGATTAAACAGTTTTTGTAAGAACCAACTTCCTTTTTTATTAACTAATACTGAATCTTTCTCTTTTTGTCGGTATTCAAAAACTGAACAACTATTAACAACAGCCCAAAAGAAGTGATCACGCCGGAAATCGTCGATAAAATCCATGAAATGATATTGGATGATCGGAGAATGAAAGTGCGTGAGTTGGCTCATGCTGTAGGTATCTTAACTGTACGGGTACATAATATTTTACACGAATATTTGGACATGAAAAACTCTCTGCGAGATGGGTGCCGCGATTGCTCACACTCGACCATAAGCGCAATCGTGTGACCACTTCAAAAGAGTGTTTAGCGATGTTCAGCCGTAATCCGGACGAATTTTTGCGCCGTTTTGTTACTGTGGATGAAACATGGATCCATCACAACACGCCAGAGACCAAGGAACAATCGAAACAGTGGGTTGCTCGGGGTGAACGTGGACCAAAGACGGCGAAACAGAATCGTCTGTCAGCCAACAAGGTCATGGCCACAGTTTTTTGGGATTTACGCGGTGTCATTCACATCGATTACCTCAAGAAAGGTAAAACGATCACCGGCGAATATTATTCAAAGCTTTTGAACAGATTCGTCGTTGATTTGAAGCAAAAACGGCTGCATTTGTCTAAGAAGAAGAAAGTGCTGTTCCATCAAGACAATGCACGTGTGCACACTTGTCTAGTCATGATGGTCAAAACCTAAAGAAATGGCTGGGCAGTTTTGGCCGAAAAGTTTCAAATGGGAAAGACTCAAGTTAGTAAAATTTTAAAGAAAAAGGTCGACTTAAAAAAGTTGTATAGTAAAAATGAAAATCTACATAAAAAAAGGAAATAAAAGTAAAAGTGTTGCCATCGATTGGTTTTGTAAAGTGAGAAGTAAAAACATTCCATTATCTGATCCAAAAATTAAGGAAAAAGCTTTAGAGGCGGCCAAAGATTTAATTTGAATTTTAAAGCTTCTAATGGTTGGCTCGACAAGTTTTGCTCAAGACATAATATTAAATTTGGAGCAATATCTGGAGAAGCCATTATTTGTTCATTTTAAAGATGAAAATGGTTTATGTTTTTTGTCAACTGTATTTTTAGTGATTTTAATCAAACTTGCATGAATCTCTGAGGGTAAAAAAATAAAAGTTATTTTATTTGCAGGAAAGATGCATAAATTTATTATCGAATTTGATGCAAAAGTCACAAGTCGTGCCATTTCACAAGAGAAGAGCTCATTATTCTCGGATTTTACTGTATAGTTATTATTAGTACAAAAATACCAAGCAGAGAAGACTGGTTGAAGAAAACACCATTGACCAGCCCAGGAGTGAAACGATGGTACACTGATGGATCAGGGTACTAGTTCTTTAGTGTTTTAGTTAGATATATACTTAATTTATTTTTTGTTTTTTATTTGAAAAAGTCACTAGCTCCTAATTATTTTCTTTATTATGTCTGCTAATTGGCAGTAATTCATAGTCCACAAAAAAGAATTAGAATTAATCTAATGTATATACGTTGAGTTGACAACAGCGCAAAAATATTCATAAACAAGTTGTAAGTTGTAGTGAAATGATCATGCGAAATCATAGTAGAATTTGTGGTCGCTAGACTCTTGTAGAATCTTATAGATAAAATGGCAGTGAAACTTTCTAAACGTAGGTATACAAGATAAAACTTTGAATCAGGATCATAGGATTTAATATGGGAAAACAAATTTCTATAAATATTGGCGTCCAAATTATTTTACAGCAAAGTACTAAATAAATTTTTTTGAAAGAATAAAAAGCTTTTTTTAAAACAATTATAACATTTTTAATTTATTAAAAAAAAAAACTATTCAATAACTGTTTCTCGCGTAATTTTTCTTATAATTACTTACAAACTAGCTTTATATATTATCCTGATCAACTGTTGACGACGTACAAGGCTCAAATCCGACCTCTACTGGAGTATTGCTCGCACATTTGGGGTTCAGCACCAAGGCATTCTCTTCGTCTTCTAGATTCTATTCAGAAAAGAGCCATTCGTTTGATAAACAGCTCAACTCTCACAGATACCCTTCACCCTCTAGAACATAGAAGAAGAGTTGCAGACCAGTCATTGCTCTACAGATATTTCCATGGCAGATGCTCCAGAGAAATAAAAACTCTTGTACCACCATTGGCCACATTCGGCCGAAGAACTCGGCATGCTGATCAGTCTTACCCATTTACTCTCAAGCTTGACACTACAAGGACCAATCTTCATCAAGAATCCTTCTTTTACAGGGCTGCTACGGAATGGAATAAGCTTCCAAAATCAGTTTTTCCAGAGAACTGTGACCTGCAACTTTTTAAAAAGCGTGTCCACAATCATTTCTTTTCTATAATCCCTTCCCCTTCTAATAGTCGCAGTGCGGGCCGTCCGCGGCCCACACGATAGGTCTACCCTTTTTGCGACTATTTTCATAAAAAAAAAAAACCATCAAATGGCGTTCAGAATTTGCAAAAGCAAATAGGAGAGACGATAAAAATGCAACGGCCCAGTTATGGTAACAACGCTTACACATAGGCACACAGAAAGGATTACACATCGAATAACAACACCACGCTTTGTCGCCTATATCTGAAAATTTTGCATAAAACTTTCAGACCAAAAAGGTCATGATGACAATTTTTTAAATGCACTTTAAAGTATCTACTACATTCCTTGCAGAGTTACTGTTTACTTATGTGCGAAGAAGCCTCTAATAAACAAATATTTTTGGGTACATAACAAACACTTTGCAAGACTTAAAATGCCAAGTATCAACTTCCTTTTTATTTTTATTTTTATTACCCCGACCGCACCGCAAGTGATTATCAAGACCTTGGAGTGAAAAATTCATTGTTTTTTGTTTTGTATTAGTTTCGACTTTCAAGATATTTTTTTGTATAAGTACATTTAGTACTATTTTTTTTAATTTACCTCTCCGGCAGCAGTAAGAGGTAACAATGGACCATTATTATCAGGTTCTCGTTCAAAGTATTGTGTGTAAGCGATGCTATAAGTTCCTTACGACAGCTACTTAAACGCTTTGGCATTTTTATCGTCGTATCAAAATACCTTTGTTCTGAAAAGAACAGTTTTTAGGGAATAATACAAAAATAAAATGTCGAACTTTAAACAAATACTTTGTAATCATAAAGGAAAAGATTCTATTTATTGCGGCAACCACGCATTTTAATCGACATGGCAGCTAACTGCTTATGTTTTGAGTTGCATGAATATGTGTCACAAGCGTACGAAATTTTATTTTAGAGTAGATAGAAGTTTAAAAATTGTGTCATCTTTTTACAAAATTAATAGTATAGCAGCATAGACTGTTATAAACTCCCTTTTTGATATCTGCTGTTCTGGAATTACGATTGTCAATTTTGACGACCGCTCTACTTTGTTCATATAACTTTTTTATGAGATTTACCAGATGAATAGGTACTCCCGCAACGCACAAGATCTCCCACAACTTTGACCATTTTACATTGTCGAACGCTTTTTCGTAGTCGACAAAACACATATAAATGGGTGCATAGTATTTCCTGGCCTTCTCCATAAGTATTCGGACGTTTAGTATTTGTTCTCGTGTACCTCGCCCTTTGACAAATCCTTCAGGTGCTGTTTGGTAATCGAGGAAGTGTACCAACCGAGATCGAAGAACATACAGCATTATTTCGCTCGCATGTGAGATCAGGGAAACCAGACGATAATCGTTGATCCCTTCTTATGAATGGGTATTATAGTGGATACAGACCATTCGTCTGGCCAGACTCCGTTGTTCCAAATTTACTGGCATAGCAGATGTAGGAATTTAATGTTCCTCTCCTAAAGAGCCTTCCAGACCTCCGCAGGGATCGAATTTATTCCGGTGGACTTTTCTTTCTTAAGTGCTCTGATTGCTGCGACTACTTCACTCAAAAGGATATTCGGTTCATTATTTGTTCAAGAGATTCGTAATCATCATCAGAGTGATAAACAGTAGACTTTCCAGACGTCGAGCACATCCTCTATATTAGTTATTAGGGTGCCGTTCTTATCTTTAATGGACCAAGCCCTAGGTTTAAAGTTACTAGTGATTATTTTAATTTTTCCAAACAAGTCTTTGGTTCGATTATGAATATGATGTTTTTCAATGTCTTTACATAGATCTTGGTAATACGAATTCTTGTCTTCCCTGCAACGTCTCTGTATATTCCTAGATAGGACTCTATGTTGCTCCCTTCTCTCAGCGTCGTCTAGACTTTTTTCTTTAAGTTTCCTCCTTTTCTCACATAGAGCTAATAGTGTCTTCTCCTATCCAGGGCTGCCTTCTAACGACATCGGAGCCTCAATTTTCTTTAGTCATCGTTGTCTCTAGTATCGCTATTTTTAAGTTTTCCCATAGTTGATTTGCTGTACATGTATCTAAGTTAAACTTAATTTTTTTTCTATTTTTTGGGTGACTAACGAGTTAAATTTATCAATTTCAGTTGGTAGGGTAATTCTAGGTGTTTTTTTTTAAAACATACATAAGTAATATGTGGACATAAGTAATTGATGATCGCTACCAATGTCAGCTGAGGGCAGCGTTTTCGTGTTTGTTATTGATGATTACCAGCGTAAAGGGATTAACATGAAATCTATTTGATTTTTATATTGCCCATCAGTTAAGCGCCAGGTAAATAATCTTCTTGCATGTTGTTGGAACATCGTATTGGCAATATTGAGACTATTATCTAAACCAGCGGTTCTCAAACTTTTGTTATTCACGCCCCCCTGTTTTAATTTAAAAAATGTTGCGCCCCCCAATCCGTAGACCTAGGAATTTGGACTAAAATAGGCAACATTGTCTCGTCGAGAGCGCCAAAGATGCTGTTGGAAAGTTCGCAGCGTTCGTGCCACGTATTCAGGCTTCCTGATCCTTCTCGAACTGTCTGAACGCGACTATAAATACAGAAGCGCACATACGGTATTCTCAGTCTCTCAGTGAAGGTGTTTTAACACTAAGCAAGCATTATTGTGAAGTGTGAGTGTATAAGTAGTTGTAGTATGGATAAATTTTTAAAACGAAAACTTGAGGATGACGGGGCTTGTACATCGACAGGTTCAGGTGGAAATCGTCCGAAATCTAAAACAAGAAAATATGACCCATCATACCTAAATTTGGGCTTTACTAGCCTTGAAGTAAGTGGCGAAGAAAAACCACAATGCGTTATCTGTTTAAAAGTATTGGCTGCAGATAGCATGAAACCAAATAAATTACAGAGGCATCTAGAAACGCTGCACAGAGAATATGTCAATAAACCGCGAGATTTTTTTGTGGAGAAACTCAGATTGTTTAAAAAACAAAAATCCAGCTTCCATAGAGTACTGGCAGTAAATGAGAAGGCTCTCTTGGCATCATATAAAATGGCATACAAAGTAGCTAAATGCAAAAAACCGCACACTATTGCAGAGCAACTTATTTTACCCGCTTGCAAAGACAATGTTTGGTGAAAATTTTACTTCACAACTTAACAATATTCCTCTGTCAAATGATACAATCTGTCGACGAATTCACGATATATCAGTTGATATGCAGCAGCAGCTTGAATCTGAGCTTACTGGAAACTTGTTTGCTATACAACTTGATGAAGCAACTGACTCTAGTAATGATTCCCATTTAATTTGCTACATTAGATTCTGTCAATGTTCTAAAATATGTGAAGATTTATTGTTTTGTAAACAGATTGAAGGAAGAACTACAGCCACCGAGTTGTTCAAGATTACAAATGATTCTATTACTAAAATGAATTTGCAATGGAAAAATTGTGTTGCGATTTGCACCGATGGAGCTCAAGCCATGTCTGGTAAATACAACACTTTACAAGCGCTAGTAAAAAAGGAATCCTCAGAAATTATCTGGACGCACTGCATGATACATCGGGAAGCGTTAGCATCAAAATCGCTAAGCCCTGGACTAAACATGATTTTGACAGTAGTTATTGAAGTTGTTAACTTTATAAAAACCAGACCACTAAAAACAAGGATGTTCTCTGTTCTGTGTGAAGATATGGGAGCTGAGCATCAATCTTTGTTGTTTTATTCCTCATCCAGATGGTTGTCACGCGGTAAGACGGTTAAGCGTGTCTTTGAATAAGGAAGGGAAATAGCGATATTTTTAAGCGAGGAAGGTCACAAGCATTCAACAGATTTTTTCGACAAATTATTTTTACTGAAGCTTTCTTATTTAGTAGATATTTTTGAAAAACTTAATATACTTAATCTTCAGCTGCAAGGAAAAGACGTAAATATATTTGATTTAAGTCAAAATATTGATGCTTTTTGTAAGAAATTGCAGTTATGGCATAACAAATTGAAAGAAAACAGTTTGGAAATGTTTCCCACATTTTGCGATTTTGTGCAAGATTCCCCATTGGAAGATATTCATAAAGCTGTGATGCTAAAAACCATAGGAAGCCATTTAGAAAACTTAACTGAGAATTTCAAGCGATACTTCTTTGCAGAGAAAGATATCAAGTTGTCAGACTGGAGCTGGGTTTTAAATCCATTCGAAAATAGACCTGTCGGACTATCACTGCAAGAAGAAGAACAACTGATAGATATTTCAACAAATCCCTTACAAAAATCAAACTTTGTTAACAAATCTTTAACAAACTTCCGAACGACTACTCCGTTATAAAAGCCAAAGCGCTTAGAATTCTGTTGCCTTTTCCAACGTCCTACCTTTGTGAAACTGAATTTTCTGCACTTGCTGTCGTGAAATCTAAATACAAAAATAAACTTCAAGTAGAAAATGAACTCAGAGTGGCCATCTCTAACATAGAACCAAATTTAGAGAAGTTGTGCGCCTTAAAACAAGCTCATGTTAGCCATTAGTCCTTAGAATGTTTCTTTGTCATCATTAAGTAAGTAAAATTTCAATAAAGATTTTTTAAAAATCTATCTGTAGCATTTTATCATTACCATTTTATTTTTAATCTGTACTGCGCCCCCCCCCCCAATCATGTAAACGCGCCCCCCTTAGGGGGCGCGCCCCACAGTTTGAGAAACGCTGATCTAAACAGAACTGTAGGAGACGTTCTCCCCTCTCGTTACGTTGGCCCAGTCGTGCACTCCGATGGATTTTCGCCAAATTGACATCTACCTATCCAACAGTGGAGTAGGAAATTTTTGTTTTGGTATCATGTTATTTTAAAAAATTTGTCATTAGTAAAAAATCGATCAAATAAATTGTTGTTTATATGGCTGATTTACATTTTTCTTGAGTTTTCATTTGATGTATCACAGGCAAGCGGTTGCTATTTGACATTTTAAAAAAGGGGTGGGGGATGTTAAAGTGGAAAAAGAGCAGAATAACATTTTTAAACCTTCTTGATTTAAAATTCGACTTGTTTTATGTTTTTCTTACATTTACGCAAAATCATAAGTTATTTGGATTGACTGGTTTTGAAATGAAAGCATTGTATAAAAAAAAATGAATAGAATAAATTAATTTAAATAAACTGATTTATCTATTCCCTTGAGTTAAATAGAACCGAGAAATCAAGATCTCATCGCTGAGAGTTGATTATTCTTTAGACTCTTTAGAATTGTTTTTTCTTTTAAATCAAACACTTTTAGTATTTACTGCTTTAAAAGAAAGTAGATGGTTACAAGGTTTTTTTTTGTTATTGAACAAAATAAAAAAGTTGTTCACACAATATTATTGCTTAAACTTAAATAAATCAAAATGCTTAGGTACGAATATTCCAAAAGAGCACAAAAAAACTCAGGAAAGAAAAATCTTTAACAAAACACTCATAACCTTATGAAAGATATGTTAAGATATTGTTAAAATAAAGTGTTTTGTACTTTAGTGCAAGAATACTGTAATAAGAAAACAATTGTCCAAACTAATATTATTTCAAAACCAATATAAATATAAATTTTCTGTTTTGTTTATTATTTCTAATACAAAAATAGGTACATCCATTAAAGTTTCCACTTTTATTAGTTTAAATAGCAAAAGTTCCACCAAGTGTGCATTGGATGAAACATCCCGTACTCTACTAATGGCAAATTAACACAAATTTTGGGTAAAGTATTTTTTTCAAATGTCATAATTATCAACGACTGATATTGTCTTTGTTGAAGTATAATCGTCATAACATTACTTTAGGTACCTATTTTTCTATTATTCCTGCAAAGTTAATTTTTCAACATTCCACCTGCTCTTGTACTAGACCCATTAATTTTCCCTGAAGTAGGCCAATGTGATTTTGACAGATGACAGACACAATGCGCATGCCCTATGCCCACCAGTCAATATCCTAATTCGATCAATTTCAATGATAGGGCTTTGACAGTCTAGTTTAAGGTTATGTCGGTGCAAGGTACGTACGACATGATATGCTCCTACCTATCTTACGAGAGACAGGAATTAATGAAAAAGATATACAAATAATACACAAACTATATTGGAACCAAACAGCAAAGCTGCGACTTCATGACTCACAGCACACAAAGAACATAACTATTGCTAAAGGGATCCGGCAGGGTTGCATACTATCTCCAATGCTGTTCAATGTCTACGTGGAAAGGATTTTTCAACTGGCACTGGAAGGAAACCCAAGAGGCATCAAGGTGAACGGCATTCCCATTAACAATTTGCGTTATGCCGATGACACAGCTTTATAGCAGATAACATAGAGGATTTACAAGCAACCATAAATGTTATAAACACCATAGGAAAAGATTTTGGTTTCGATGTCAATATAAGTAAAACCAAACTAATGATAGTGAGTAGGCAGCCTCATGAGAACGCTCACCTCTACATCGATAATATGCAGATCGAGAGAGTGAACAAGTTTAAGTATCTTGGCACAACGCTGAACGATAAGTGGGATAATGATGATGAGGTCAAAATACGTGTGGCTATCGCTCGAAGCACATTTGTCAGGTTCAATACCTACCTCCTACGACAAGAAATACCCTTGAATCTCCGGCTGCGAGTTGTCAAGTGCTATATATGGCCAATACTACTTTACGGAGCAGAAACCTGGTCACTAAAGGCCAAATCCCTTAACAGAATCGAGGCCTTTGAAATGTGGATCCTGAGAAGGTTACTCAAAATTCCCTGGGTAGATCATATATCAAATGAGCAAGTCTTACAAAGAGCAAGAACACATCGGCAACTACTGAACATTGTAAAAGAAAGAAAAACATCCTATTTGGGACATATTTTAAGAGGTCCTAGGTATATTCTGCTCAAAACTATACTTATGGGAAAAATCGAGGGAAAAAGGGGACCGGGCCGAAAACAACATTCATGGCTTCGCAATATTCGAAACTGGTGTAACATCGCGAATGCCGCCACGATATTTAGAAGAGCCGAAGAGGGCACGCTTCACATTACTCAATGAACACGTGATCGCCAACGCGCTACAATAAAAAGCGTACGGCACCAGAAGAAGAAGAAGAAGGTGCAAGGTACGGGCTTGACGGATGGGGGCTAGGCGATAGAAAATGTAAGATTTTTAATGCATTGTGATAGTGGCTTAGAAGATAATAACAATGACGCTAGGTAAGTGTCAGAGTTTTAGTGCAACAATTTGTGAATAATTTATTGTTAACCTAACATTTTTATATTACGACTCTCTTGTTTTTTTATAGCCAATTAGTTGACAAATTGACTAAAAAAAACATTAAAAAATAGCAACAATGCTGAAAAATGCAAAAACAAGCGTGAGAGAAAATATATTACGTTTATCAATAATAATACTACGAAAAGAACTTTGTTCCAACCGAGTGTTTCACGACAATCACGCACTTTTTAAAAAATAATTCACTCAAGGATATATAGAAAATGCGAAATGCATTTAGTCTAACAGTACTACTTCAAAAGTGCAGAGACCAGAGTAAAGAGGTAAAAAATGTGCTTCATCGACTATCAGAATGCATTCGATTGCGTCGCCACAACATTATAGTGCAATTACTTAAAACATATTTAAATCGATCTAGTGATTATCAGTACACTTTACCGGAATCAAACCGCATTTGTAGGACTTGAGACTGTCAACTCTGTTGTTCAACATGTGTAAAAATCGGGTGTTTGTAATTCCCTTTTTCTACAGAATGCAAATCAAAGCTGGAGAGAATATTCTATCTAGCATACCCACTCCAGGAGGAATTAGACAGGGAGATAGCCTTAGTCCATTTATATTTAACCTCTTGATGGACAAAATCATAGAAGAAGTAACATTCATGAATTCGGGATACAGAATGAACAATAGGGCTATTAACATGGTCTGCTACGCCGACGATGCTGTAATATTCGCAGAAAGTGAGAATGACCTACAGAGACAGTTATTTAAGTTCTACCAGATCAGTTAGCAACTCAATATGGATATATCCATAGGTAAAACGAAAACCATAACCATCGCTAGGGAGCTAGAGAGATGCAAGCTGGTAATAGATATGTCCAGCGCTCACGACCCGGTAAAGGACCTGAGAAACCATATTAACATATCAGCCATAATATCAGGATGTCTAAGGGAAACTGTATGGGCTAATCCTTGTATGCGAAAGGCGAAAGGAGTAAAATCAAAATATATAAGACATGCGTCAGGCCAATAATGACATATGGTATAGAAGCGAGAGAGGATACCAACAAGACCAAAAGGATGCTACGAGTCCCCGAAATGTCAGTACTGAGAACAATATCTGGAAAACAAGAAGAGATCACGTAAGAAACACTGATATTAGAGCACAATGCGACGTATAGGATGTGGTGAGATGGGGAAGGCAGAGAAGAAGAGAATGGTATAACCACGTGAAGAGAATGACCGACGATAGACTACCACGCATTGTACTGGAGGGAAAACCAGCACCCGGAAGACTCCCAAAGAGATGGAGAGACAGCTGGCAGTCCACATCTCAGGAAATATTACAGAGGCAAGTCCGGAATCAACAGATCATCTAGATCTCTAACAAGTAGAAGAAAAGGAAGGAATAATCACAATTCTGCATGTTTTTTTAACGTTTTATTTAACACAAAATATAAAAACACTATGTCTTTCGTCAAACAACACACAAGGCAATACGAGCACTACAAACATTAAATCATACTTTAATGTCATGAAAAAATAGGAACGAATAAGGCTTGAAACAAAGAAATGACTCGTCACTATCGACGGTCGGAGGAATACTACTGAACAGCCGTCTTTCTCGACTGTCGGAAGAATACTACAATTGCATTGAATCGAGCCGGCGTTTTGAGAGAGGAAACTTGAAACTGAGCCGACTCGAGACTGCGCATTTCAAACAAAGGATGGCGCCATGTTCAGAGATATCGCGGGTAACGCCAAATATACACGCAAATGTCCTGATATATGGCAAACCTGTTGAACTAGTTCCAAAATTTAGATATCTCCGCTGTTGGATAACAGAGGACTTAAATGCAAATATCGAAATAGTTAGTAGAATTGAAGAAGCTAGGAAAACATTTCTCAATATGCGAAATCTACTAAGTAAGCAAAGCCTTAATTTAAAGCTGCGATATCGCTTTGTTAATGGCTACATTCACTCCGTTCTACTGTATGGCGTCAAGACGTGGACTCTTAAAGCCAATACATACATACATACATACATAAAGTCATGCCTTTTTCCAATAGGGGTAGGCAGAGACCACTTCCTTCCACTTCCACCGCTACGGTTATTGTACACATCTTTTGATTCCTCTACTTTCATCAGTGCTCTCATGCATGCTCGTCGGTTGTTGGTACTCTTGACCTGGTCTTTCTTCAAAATGTTATCCTGTCGTACCCAGCAGCTTTACCCAATTTCATACTGTTCACGCTTCCACATTTTCTGTCGTACTATTTTCACTTTCATTGCAATTTTCATTCATGTCTCTGAATGGGGCCTGTACTTGTGTATCCTTTCTCTCAAATAAACTTTCGAAGTATTCCTTCCATCTTATTAATACGCATTTCTTTCCTTTTACCATACTAAGTTTTAAAGTCAATACGCTCAACAAATTGGAAGCGTTTAAAATGAGGGTTTTCAGAAGGCTTCTAAAAATATGGACTTCACATACAACCAACGAAGAGGTCTTAGGACGTATGGGCAGGGACAGAAAACTTAAAAAGATCATAAAACGCAGGAAAACTGCATAAATTGGCTATATAAAATATCAATTCCCGAAACTCATAATGGAAGGAAAGATAGAAGTAAGCCGTGGCGTTAGCAGAAAGAAATACTTATGGCTCGGAAACATAAGACACCGGACTAATCTAGACGCACTCGCTTTATTTAGATCCGCACAAGATCGAGATGAGTTTGCCATGATTGTTGCTAACATCCACTAACTGGATAAGGTACTTTAAGAAGAAGAAGATGTAGGAGAGACTCAAAACAACTGGTATTGATGACAAAAATATCCGCTTGATAGGTAATTTATATTGGCACCAGTCTGCCAAAGTCAGAATTAACGGTCACACGGAAGATGTTGAAGTAAAGAAAGGGGTGAGACAGGGATGTATATTGTCTCCACTCCTTTTTAATTTATACTCTGAAGAGTTATTTGCACAGGCCCTAGGAGACATGGATTTGGAAGTTGTGATAAATGGACAAATTCTCAACAACATAAGATACGCGGATGACACCGTAATACTCGCGCAGTCCATCGATGACCTACAGAGACTTATTAATAGGGTGACTGAAGCTTGCGAAGTATTTGGTTTGATAATAAACACGGCAAAAACCAAATACATGCTAATAGACAAGGGAGTTCATAGTCAAGTTGCTAGTGTGTACGTCAACGGAACACAATTAGAGAGAGTCTCAAGTGCGAGCTACGTTGGTTGCAAGATAAACGAGGACTCAGTTGAAATTAAAATACGTATTGAGTGTGCCCGGGCATCATTTATTCGCATGAAAAAACTTTTTACCAGTCACGATCTATCGATTGCCCTGCGAATGGGGATGATTAGAGAATTTGTCTTTCCAGTTCTTTTGTATGGAGTCGAAAGCTGGATACTAACAGAAGCCTCGCTCAAACGTCTACAAGCTTTTGAGATGTGGTTGTACAGGATGCATAAAAATACAGAAGTGGTCAATATTGTAAAACGACGAAAACTTGAATATTTCGGACATATCATGAGACACCCAGAAAAGTATGACATTCTACATCTTATAATACAGGGTAAGATTAATAGTAAGAGACGCCCCGGCAGACGAAGAACTTCCTGGCTCAAAAATCTCAGACAGTGGTTTGGTCTCCACACTATACAACTTTTCCGAGCGGCTACTAACAAAATAATTATTGCAAACATGATAGCCAGAATGATCGCCAACGATCGTTAAACGGTCATGGCACATAGAAGAAGAAGACTAGAATTAGGTTGGTATAAAAATACTTTATTATTATTTACTTTATTATTATTGATTGTAAAAATTCAGATGAGAAAGTATTTGACTGCTACGAAGATGATGCAGAAAAAAATCGTGTTTGGTCTTATGATAATTGTTTTTTTTATTACTAATAAAAATTATTAATTAAGATAGTCTACTTTTTATACGTCCAATACAAAACAGCTACTATAAGAATTGAAAATTACCTTTAAAATTGTTAAACATTTGTTTGGAGTTTTCTTCGATTTCTGAAAAAAAAAGTCAGATAGGATAGAAGTCCTAATGAAATGACACCCCTTTAATCGACCTCTTCGTTACGATTTTTAAAATACTACTAATCGCAAAAAACAAATTGACGACGGCTATAGTATAATAATGATGTTTCATGGCAATATTAACAACATTCGTAAAATTATTTATACATAATCTTTGAACCACGATAAGGCTTGCGATAAGATAAATTTATGCCAGATAAGCACATTTAATGAACGTATTACTAAACATGTTAATCCGTTTTTGATTTTTGTTTCGAATAATAAATAACTTTTAAATTTAAAAACTATGGGTGACGTGCAGCACGTGGCCACCTTTTGACATCGGTAGAAAGGGTGACGTAACTGCTCGAGATGGGTAACGTGCACGTGGTACGACAAATGACGTATCTTTCATAGGGTTTATATGTGTTTTTTCATCAGCTGTCTTGATGTTCTGCAGCCAGTATTTGCATTCAAACTGAGCGATATGTTCTTGCTCAAGGATAAGTTTCAACTCATGTTTCGCTTCGGCAATTGGCAATCCGACCAACTGGCTTTTTGGTTCCACCAGGATCCCGTTTCCTGCCAGTTCATCGGTAGGAACGAAGTGGTCTTCGCCTACCTTTACGGGAAAAAGACGTGGCTATATGTATGTATTGCTTTCTATAGCTATTAATAAATTGCACAGGTTTTACAGAAGCAACGGCCGACTTTAAAAGCAGTTTTACAATATTACGCGATGCAAAAGTAGGTTTTGAAGGTGGGGAGTCAACTTCAAGAAAAGTACTATTTAAATTAGGTTTTCGGTGGCAAAAAACACCCGACAATAGAGATCTGTTAATGAAAAAATTATGATGTAAGATTAAAGCGTATAGAAGTTTGGAAAAAAAGGTTGGGAAGGCAGATATATCATTTATGCCGACGAAACTTATCTGCATAGTTGTCATTCAACGAAAAATACCTACGTAGACAATGTAAATCTGAAAACAACTCTAAAAAACCTAACAGTAAAGGAAAAAGGTTAATTAAAGTGCAAGCCGGTGAAAACATTGGATTTCTAGACAAAGGTTTTTTTTTAATTTAAATCTGACCAAAAGAGTGATGATTATCACGATGGTATGAATTTAGATAATGGTAACACAGGTAGGTAGCAACACAGTGGGCTCCGAATATAAGACTAAAACAGCGTTTCGGTTGTGGAACTGAGTTGCGACACTTGGTGTTTTTTACAAGTTATGTTTTTGATGGTATAATAAATTTTCTGCTACATTAATATTTGGTAACCGTTACAAAATATTAACCGAAACACCACTGGAATCCAATTCGGTTTGAATCGGCACACTGCACATCTGCCTACCGGTGGGGACCGTTGACAGGTCTCTTTCTTTAAAAATTTAAATCTACTTACGCTAATCTTTGCGTTACAACTTAGCGGTCAAATGAAAAAAATCATTGCTTGAAAGAATCCACATTAAAATCATCGATGGTTTTGATAACAAACATGATTGATTATTATATTGGATGGTTTTTCACATTACCATCGATATCTTAAAAGATTCGTAAGCACATGTGTCAACTACGTGTCTGTTTATTTGAAGTGGTATTAAAATGTTTCTCAATTTCATCTTATTGACATACCGTAACCAAGTATCAAGCCTGGAAATTCAGACATCTAATCTTCGAACGGCCGATAACACACTGATAGCGCGCATTTAAAGGGGTTAGGTTAATTCGCATTTAAAGTAAACGCTTAAGTAAACACGATAACATCAAAATAAATACAGTAATTAACATTTTTAATTGTTTTCGAAACAAAAAAAGGAATACTTAAAATTCAGTTCAAAACATACAGACGATTGTAGTGAATAAGGGAAAAATTTGTTATTCTAAAAGAAATTAATGCGATAAAAGGCCGCAATAAGGTTATCGGAAGCGGTTGCTTCGTTTTTTTTTAAGTTTGAATTTAAACGATGTTTTAGTTTTGGTTGTTACAAACAGGTAGGGAATTATCAACCTTTTATTTTATTTTTAGTATTAAAAAATTATTAAATATTCTCTACTTAGCACCAAGATAATTCTACAGTACGAATAAATCATTTTGTGAGTATTTCCTTTGAATACGAGAGCCGCACAATAAGTTTAAAAAAAAAAAGAAAAGAAAATGTTTGTCCGGTAAAAACTTCGATCAGTTTTTAATGTGTAACATCGTTGCTCTCGCTTTCTTGTATGTGTAACATCTTTCCTCTCGCTTACTCGCAATTTGTGGGAGTCATTTCGTGAAATGTGTAACAGTAACATTTGATTTGACAAATGAGCGCGCGGTTAGAGTTTACCGTCAGATAGACGTCAATTTTGAGGTTGGTTTCTGTAACTCCTTGTGTCAATTAAATAAAAAACAATTTTCTTTAAAAAGAATTATTGTTTGTTATGAAAAGTCATTTCAAAGCGTAAACTAAATAAATAAATATTTACTGTTGATAATAAGTCTCAATAAAGTGCAGATCATTGATAAAATTTTTAAGTAATAATAAATAATAATTCGAATAAAATATTTCAGTATTTAGCTATTTTCAATTTTGAAGTTGATTTCTGTCACTGTCAGTGTCAATTAAATAAAATACAATTTTCATTAAAAAGAATTATTGTTTGTTATGAAAAATCATTTCAAATAATACCTGACCCATCTTTTTCGGATTATAATTTTAAAATTGCTTACTACTAAGGTGAGATGTCAAATGTTACATATCATATGCGATTATTGTAAGGCTCGCTCGTTTTTTTAATATATCTAGGGATATTTTAGTTTTCAGCTTACATTTTTTTAAGAGTCCGTTTGCTTCCCGTGTAAAAAAAATGAATGGTATATTACGAACGCAGGCCAGAAAATGGATTTTTTGGCTGTACCTCCTCAGCAGGTCTTTCGCAAAATTGTCATTGCATAGTTCCGCTCGTTTATATAAAACTTATATTCGTCCAATTATGAAGTATTGTGGAACTGTATGGTGCCCGGAACTAGTGCGGGATAAAGAACTTCTCGAACTTCGTCGATCAACCAGACTATCCTTCGGGCGTAGAAGGCCTAGTTATACAGAAAGACTAAACGTTATGGATTTACCGACTTTTGAACAACCTCGTCTTCGTGGGGACATGATAATCACCTTTCGCATTTTACATTTTAATTATGGTAACTTAAGAAGCATATTTTTTGTAGACACTGATAATCGGCTTCGAGGATACAAATGAAAACTGAAAAAAGAAATAATCACTTGTAGGACAAGGCAACATTTTTTATGCAATCGTGTTTTCTCAACATGGAACTGTCTACCTAAGGATATTGTAACGGCACCATCTGTCAGTATTTTAAAGAACAGACTGGATGCTTTTTATTTCCTAATTAATCTTTTCTTGCAATGTTTAATTTTCTAATTACTTTAAATTTTGTAATCATTTTATAGTGCAATTCAGGGCTTATGGATTTTAGGGTCTCTGCCCGTACCTTATTGTAATAATAATAATAATAATAATAATAATAATAATAATAATAATAATAATAATAATAATATATAAAAATCACATATGTCAGAGCATTTAACATTCTGACCGTGGGTCGTATACTACAAAGGTAAATCAAATATAAACGGTAATTTTGCTATTCTTCTTAGAATGCAGATCGTAGCTAGATTATATTGTGAGGAGTAGATGTTTGGTTTGTGAGGATTGAGTGAACCAGTCTGGTTAGCGCGCAAGCTTGACATTGCCTTCAGTACAAGCATAATCACTGATGAGAAGAAAACCATGGAACGGTGGGCGCTACACTTCAAAGAACTTCCGAACAAACACAATACATCAGACGATGGCATAGATGTAGTTCAGAATGCACCAGACGATATCACGGAAGGAGACGAAAGCCACACGAAGGTTGAGAAACAACCGCGCCCCAGGGGAAGATGAAATTGTTGCGGAGTTGATTAAGTACGGGGGATACCAATTGAAAGAAGCTATGAGAGAAAGAATCAAAAAACATATGGATGCAGGAAAAAATGCCCGACTGCTGGAGCACCGGTATAATCTGTCCAATACACAAAAAAGGGGACAAAGCTATATGTGACAACTATAGAGGTATTACACTGCTGAACACTTCTTACAAAGTTCTCACAACCATCATCAATGACCGAATAAAGGTCACAGCAAACAACAAGATTGGTGAATATTAATGTGGGTTCCGGGAATCTAGTGGCACTACAGACCAACTCTTTGTCGTAAGGAAGGTACTAGAGAAGTGCTATGAGTATGAGATCGACCTGCACATCCTATTTGTGGACTTCAAACAGGCTTTCGATAGTTTAAAACGCTCTTAACTAAAAGATGCACTTAAAGATCTTGGAATAACACTTAAACTTATCAACCTAGCTATGATGACCATGACCAACACAAGAGCAAAGGTGAAAATTGATAACAATTTGAGCGATCCATTTGACATATCATCTGGAGTTAAGAAAGGCGATGGACTTTCTACCACACTATTCATCATAGCTCTGTATAAAGCAATACGGCCTATTGACCGGAGAGAAACCATTTTCAACAAATCCACTCAAATATGTGCGTATGCGGATAACGTGGCAATCATCGCCAGAACAAAGGACCGCCAGATTAAAGTTTACAAGGAAATAGAAAAACTGAATAGAACTGGGACTATGTGTCAATATACAGAAAACAGTCTACATGAAAGTGTCAGCCTCAGAAGACCAGAGAATAGTTAAGACGTTCATTGTCAGCCTCAGAAGACCGGAAAACAGTTCAAGACGTTCAGTGTCCGTCTCAGAAGACGGGAGAACAGTTCAAGACCTTCAGATAGAAAACGCAAAATTCATGGGAGTAACACAATTCACGTATCTCGAAGAGTTAGTCAGCAATGAGGGAAAAAACCAGCACCGCCATTAAATAAAGACTCCAGAGAGGCAACTGAGCCAACTTTACCAACTTGAAACTCTTAAAAAGCAAACTGATTTCAAGAAAGACAAAGCTAAAAATTTACAAGACATTAGTTCGACCAGTAATAACCTACGGGAGTGAAAATTAAACACTCGCGGTACAAGATCAGGAAAAGATAAGAAGCTTCGAACGTAAAATAATTAGAATATATGGAGCAGTCAGAATCAACGAAGCAGAATGGTACATCCGCAACAACCGGGAAATAACAGAGATCTTGAACGGTGAAGACATTGTGAAATTTATAAAATCCCAGAGAATCCGTTGGTTTGGACACGTTCAAAGAATGGAAGACGCCAGGATGCCAAAGAAAATTCTTAACATTAAAATCTATGCTACCAAGAAAATAGGATGACCGCGGCTCAGATGGATGGACCAAGTACTGTGTGACCTGAGGGCAATGCGGATATTCGGCTGGGGAACCAAAGTCAAGGACCGCATTGCTTGGAGGCGAATTGTGGAGGAGGCCAAGGCCCACATCGGGCTATAGCGCCTATTGGTAAGGTGGGAAACATTTTCTAACGATATGGAGCATGTCCTGTATGGAGGCCAAAAGAAGATATGGAACCTGCTAAGACATAGGAAAAAACCAATAAATGAGTGTATACAAAATACAAAAATAGCGGCGAAAGAATGGGAAAAATATTTTGGAAAACTCTACACTCCGACAGAAAACAACTTACCACCACAGGAAATACAGCCTGACATTGGAAATGTTAACGAACAACAAGAAAAGACTATTCCCTTGGAGAAAATACGATACATGGTCCAAAAACTAAAAAACAGAAAAGCCTCGGGCATTGACGAAATTAAGAATGAGATGATCAAATATGGAGGTGAAAGCTTATTGGCCGAATTACAGATTTTCTTCAATAAAATACTTACTGTCAAGGTTATTCCATCCGAATGGAAAGAGAGCATACTGATACCAGTTTTCAAAAAAGGAGAGAAAGCAGAGATATTTCTTCTGCTAGAATTTTTGTAAACAGTTTTAGTACAGCACTCAATAAGCTAATACCTCGATAGTTTTTAGGGTCTAACCGGAATATGTGAAGAACAGCAAGGGTTCAGACAGAACAGGTCTACTATAGATGCCATATTTATAATACGACAAATTACTGAGAAAGCCATTGAGTTCAATAAAGTAGCCTGCAAGTGTTTCATTGACCTAACCCAGGCATTCAATAGGGTACGGTTAACAGACGTCTTGGCCCTACTACAAAAGAGAAGAATTCATCCGAATGTAATAAAGACCATAGAAGAATTGAACAAGAACAACTACACATATGTAAGAACTGCAAATAAGCTAAGCAATAAAATACCTATGACAACCGGAATCAGGCAAGGAGATAGCGTAAGCCCAATCCTATTTAATATCATCATGGATGAAATTATAAATGAAGTCAAAGTAACTGAGAGAGGATATCGAATGGGAGATAAAGAAATAAAAATCATATGCTACGCTGATGATGCTGTAATCGTATCGGAAGACGAGGACAACCTACAGAGACTCTTACACAAGTTCCAAAAAACAGCTGAAGAATTCAATATGCAAATATCCGTCAAGAAAACCAAATCGCTAACAATATCCAAAGAACCGAGAAGATGTAAACTCGCAATCTATGAGCAGAGTGTAGAACAAGTGATGTCCTTTAAATATTTAGGAGCTAATATAACTAGCACTAGAAATATTAAGGAGGAAGTAAAAGCTCAAACAACAAAGGCATCTCTAATCTCAGGATTCTTGAGAGACATAATCTGGAGAAATAAACACATGAGTACCAGAAGTAAGGTCAGAATATATAAGACATGTGTAAGACCGATTATGACATACGCGATAGAGACCAGAGCGGAGAACACGACTACAAAGCGACTTCTTAGATCAACGGAAATGCGAATTCTTAGATCGATAACTGGCTATACCCTACTTGACCATAAAAGAAGCGAAGAGATAAGGGATATATATGAAGTCCAAGACATAGTAAGATGGGCAAGAAACCGAAGAAGATAATGGAGAGACCACGTTAGCAGAATGCCAAACGACCGGCTGGCAAAAATTGTGAGAGAGAAGCGGCCCAACTGGACGCCCACCAAAAAGATGGTATGATAGCTGGTCTTCATCGTCCCAATTGTTTTTGGGCAACCTTTGAGGCAAACACAGGACGTATTCCTAACGTAAGAAGAAGAAGAGGTAAGGTAAATACAGGCATAACCGAGCAAGAAGTACCTTCGTCTGTTCCCCAACGGATTATCATAAAGCTCGTATGCGGGCACAATTTGGGGACAGTACTCTGTCCCAGAATCGTATGTTTACGTGGGCGAGAGAGTTAAAGGGCGGACGAGAGCGGGTTGAAAACGAAAGTTATGATCTACGCCCAAGGACAAGCCTTACAGATGACAATATTCGTGCCGTTCAAGAGTTTATTAAACGTGATCGCCGGTTTACCGTGAAAGAAATCTTATCAGAAGTGGGTATCAGCTATGGAAATATAGATGTTTTTTTAATGTACCCAAAAGGGACACGCTTATAAAAAAACAAAATGTGGTCAAAATAAAATTATATAATTGGGTATATTCTCGGTAACGTGCTATACACGCCAAGCGAACGGAATATACACTCGAAAACTCGATTATTCGCTATGTTTACAAAAATATCAACTTTATCTCCATTAACGCTGTTTACAAACGACTTCAACTCCAAGTTTTTCGCATAAAGATAAACAAAACATTCCTTGGTAGATATTTTTTTATATTACTACAATTAAAAGATACTTGGCTTTAAATTTTTTGCCTGCAAATCAGTATAGTAATAATAATAATAATAATAATAATAATAATAATAATAATAATAATAATAATAATAATAATAATAATAATAATAATAATAATAATAATAATAACTCTCACTCCCGTGAATGTTGATTGGAAATTGAAAAAGTATAAGAAATCAGAAACAAATAATTTTATTATATTGCTGGAATTCCACAATATCATCAGTGAATACCCTGGATATCACTTGATCTACACGGATGACTCAAAGATGGAAAATGGTGTTGGAAGCGCATTTACTAGTCTGGGTGAGAGTTACTCATGGACCCTTCCTTCTGAAGCATCGATATATACTGCCGAATTATACGCCATACTGCAGGCTACAGGCTATATCGAACACTGTATGGACATTGATTATCTCATCTGTACAGACTCCATGAGCTCAGTAAAGGCACTCCAATGTGTCTATAGTAAAGATTCTTTAGTTCAAATCATCATCGTCAGACTAGATATGCTAATAAGGCAAGGAAAGCGAATAAAATTTCTGTGGATTCCAAGCCACTGCAGAATTGCTGGAAACGAAATGGCAGATAGATCTGCAAGGGAAGCTGCTGAACCAGAAGCAATCGAAGATATCCCTATAAGACCAGATGACATAAGAATTCAACTGAAGCATAATAACGAACAGCTCTGGCAAGACGAATGGAAAAGAACAGAAGCAAAATTGAGATTATTAAAACCATATGTGAAACCTTGAACACACCTTAACGATCTCTCTAGGAGAGACCAAGCAGTAATTACCCGATTGAGAATAGGGCATACCAACTTGACAAACATTTTCATGCTCAGCGGAGAAAGGCAACCTAGATGTCCCCACTGTGAACATAGACTTACGGTAAAACACATCATCGTACAATGCCCCTTCCTTGAAGGAGCACGGCAACAAAGTGGGATCCCGAATACGCTTCAAGAATGCTTAAGTACGAACAATATTATGCAACGAAAATTACTACACTATCTCAATATTTCAGGAATTTATAGTAAATTGTAGAAGGATAAATTGATTTCATATGCCATAGGCTAATGACCTTAGATGTTGAAGCCTATATATAAAAAAAAAAAAATAATAATAATAATAATAATAATAATAATAATAATAATAATAATAATAATAATAATTGTCTTTATTATTTTCAAAATATAAATGTTTACAATAGAATAAATGTAAAAACAGATTCATTGATTGAAAATAAAAGGCGAAGTTCAGCTTTTATGAGGCATTAGGCACCATAAAAGTTGCTTTACCACTTAACCTTAAGGAGTGTACATGCTTAAATAAAGAGAGAAAATTAAAAATTCAAAATTTGGTATCCAGACTAAGTTTAGGAGTTATAGCTTGAAACATTTTTAATTTTTAAAATAAAATAATCAACAGAGTGTTCTGGTTTGAGTAGTGAAAAGATATTTAGCAACAGATACTTTAAACTTACTACTAATTTTATAACTTTTAAGATCTGTAGGAAGTCCGTTATAGACATGGCTAATTTGATATCTGAAAGAGGATCTAAAAAGTTCTAACCTAAAGAATGGGACTGTAATTAAACCTCTATTTCTAATGTTAAGATTGTGAATATCTGTCCTATATGTTATTTTTCGATGTAAGTAAGACGGCTTTCTTGTAAGTACTATTTTATGATAGGGACACTCCGAATGTAATATCCTTCTATTATTCATGTTTAACCACCCAATTTCTTTAAGTTTATTTGAGACGCTACGGCGTCTTCGAATACCAAATATCAATCAAAGACAACAGTTCTGCATTTTCTGAATTTTCTTTTTATATTCAACAGTTAAACATGGACCATATAGAGCGTCAGCATAATTAAACACCGATAAAATCAAAGTCTTACATAGTGTTTTTTTTACGCCAAATGGCAAATGCCAAAAACTGTTTTCAAAGACTTGTATGCTTTTTGAAGTACCGCGTAATAGTGTTTGTTAACCATGCAGCAATTAGATTATAAGTCTATTCGGTATTGATAGAGAGTAACAAATTAGGTACTGTCATGAGGTCGTTCCATGGGGGTGCCTACCCTGCCTGCATCTTAGCCAAAATCGAACCATTTATAAGTTTTACGCTCGGTAAATTGGTCTTTTCAAGTAATACAGTATAGTTCTTCCATTATCAATTGCAGAACACAGTTATATGAGGAGTAATAAATTTTTAGTATATAAGCACGGCACTCGTGTCAAATTTAAAAACAAAAAGCAAATATAAAATAAATCAAAGAAAGCGTCTGTCTACGTGGACTTGATTGACATACATACGTACATATAGTCACGACTTTTTCCCGTAGGGGTAGGCAGAGACCACTTCCTTCCACTTCCGCTACGGTTCTTACACACACTTTTTGTTTCCTCTACTTTCATCAGTGCTCTCATACATGCTCGTCGGTTGTTGGTACTCGATCTGGCCTTTCTTCAAAACAATGTCCATCTGATCGAGATATGTTCGCCGAGGTCAACCTCTACCGACTTGTCCATTCACACTCGCCTTATAAATTTGTTTCGTCAATCTTCCTTCATCCATCCTTTCTACGTGTCCAAACCATCTAAGCATTTCTTTATCTATCTTTGTTACCTAATCTTTTTTTAATCAAACTAAAAAGGAAAAAATAATTCTTGACATAAGAATTAAATTACTGACGAGAAAATTAACGTTACCGTTCTAAAAATGTGGGGTGCTTTTAATTCGAAACGCAGAGTTAGTTTAAAAATGTCATACAATGCCATTCAAATTTTAAAATATATTTAATCATACAGTAGTTATGTGTATGCCTGATTGTTTTTAATAATTCATTTCATCAGTGAATAAAAACAGAAAGTATACAAGAAAACATTTTTTTACAGGCAACTAAATAAACATATGCACTCTTTATTTTTAATAAACTGGGAAACATTTTATTTGTTTGTATCATGAAGACTTCTTCTTCTTCTTATACTTCGAGAAAACCTTAAGGTTTGTTAATTGCCAAGGCTCAATTCGGTTGCTTATCCTGTGAGTCAGAGTTTCAGCTATCTCTAGATCTCGTAGGTGGTCTTCCTAGCAGTCGTCGGCCTGATGGTTTTCCGTCTTTAGCGATGTATGCTAGCCTCTCTTGGTCCATTCTGTCTATGTGGTCACGCCAATATCTTCTTCTTTTCCTTCCCCATCTCACTATGTCCTCCACCTTGCATGCCTCTCTTATGTCGGTGTTTCTCACCCTGTCTCTAAGTGTCTTCCTTGCGATGGTTCTTAAGGTTTTTATCTCCGCTGCTCTGAGCATGCTCTTTGTCTTATTCGTGTTAGCTCTAGTCTCGATAGGTTAGCACTGGTCTAACACAGGACTTACATAACCGCACTTTACTATCAATGCGCATGTGGTTGTTTTTCCAGATGATATCTCTCAGACATCCCGAAAATGTTGAGGCTTTGTTGAGCTGTGATTTTATGTCGCTTATCGGGTTGTTGCTGCTTAATGTGTCCACTTCTAAGTAACGGAAGCTCATTGCCTGTTCTATTGGTTTATTGTCTATTACGACTTTACACCTTGAAGAAGGTCATACATTTTGTTGTATCAATGGAGATTGACATGTTGTATTTTTCACTAGTCTGATAAAACTTATGAGTTTGTCTTTGCAGATCGTTTTCCGTTTTTACCAGGATTACCGCATCATTCGCATAGCACACCATGCTGATTGGTTTATTGTTCAGTCTGTGTATCCACTGTTCATTGTTGTCACACTGTGTATAATCTCGTCCATGGCGAGGTTAAAAAGGAATGGGCTAAGACTATTATTCCAGTTAGTGTCGGTATGTCTTTTGTTGTTTGACAGTCCACTTTTATACTTGTAGTGTTGCCTGTGTTCACATTTCTGATTATATTTATGATTGATGTTGGGATTTCTCAATATGTCCAATACATCGAGCAGCTGTTCTTTGTCGAATGCTTTAGTTAGGTCAATAAGACACACATAAGCAGGGTAGCTGAATACGATCGCATTCTCTTTTACCTGTCTCACAATAAACAGGGCATCGGTTGTCGATCTGTTCTTCCGAAATCCTTGTTGTTCATCTTTGTTTTCGATGGTGTGTTCTAGGATACTTTTAACAACGCTGGTGAGCAGTTTCATAGTGGTGCAAAGCAGCCTCTGTAGCTGCCCGGATTGGTTTTTTGTCCCTTTTTAAAAATTGGTATGGTGATACACTCGTGCCACTCTGTTGGTATGCTGGATGTGGTTATTATTTTATTAAACAGTTCCGTTAATTTTCTTGCTGGCTCTTTACCTCCATATTTTATTAGTTCGTTGGGAATGTCGTCCACTCCCGGAGCTTTCCTGTTTTTCAGGTCTTTAATCTTCACACTAACTTTCCCCTCTGTAACTGTTAATCTATTCGTGATCTCTTCCTCTGTTTCCTGTGATTGAGGTTCTACCGTATTGTCAGTGTTGTCATATAGGTTTTTAAAATATGTTTCCCGCTCGTTCAGAGGAACCCTTTTGGTCTGGATGTATTCGTTTACGGGTTTTTTTCTGTTTTTGAGCATCTTCCAAACTTTCCTCTATGCTCCATAAAGATCGTGTTCCATGTCTGTGGAGAACTTCTCGCAGTATTCTCTTTTGATTGCTGCGATGACTCTATTTCTTGTTTCTTTATAATTACTGCAGTTTTCCTCTGGTAGCTTTCCTTTTAAGTTCATCTCTTAATTATATTCTGTCTTGCACATTCTTATCTGTTATGTTTTCCGATGTAAGTTTTTCACTTAGCCTGCTTTCATATAGATATTTGATGCAGTCGTTATCCAATGATTCCATGGTGTATTTTTTAATCAATATTGGTCTTTGTTTTATTCTTCGATGCCTCTCTACGACGAACTTTCCGAGAACTATGTGAGATCTGTGCCGGTGTTAGCAGAGTTTAGTACTCTTATGTCTTGTATTTTATTCGGAGTGGTATATCTAATTGTTATTATATAGTCGATGGTTGATTTCTGGCCTCTGGTGTTGCAGAAAGTGTATTTATGTTTGTAGCATTGAAGTCTCCAAATAGTATTACTTTTCCATTGTTGTTTATTTGGTCAATGGTGTTTTGTAGCTTCTCATAGAAACTATCTGATTCCTCACTTGGTTTGGACATGTCTGGGGCGTAGATACTTGCAAGATGCAATGGGCCTTTGGGGAAATTAAGTGAGACTTTCAATATTCTGTCGCTTACGTAGTCGTTGTCAAAAAGACAAGAACAAACAAATTTTCTGGCACTGTTACCAGTATAATTTCACAAGATCTAACTTGTCAGAATTGTTCGACATTTCTCACAGGTAAACATTCAAATTAATAAAAGAAAACGCATCACACAAAAGAAAAATATTTTAGAGTTCTTCTTGCTTCCTATCAGATGACACAAATGTCACTGGTTATTATTAAGTTATGAAATTAAAAATCAATAATAATTTTTGCGTGGGACTCGAACCCCCGCGCACTGGGTTGGTACCTTGGTCCATTAAACCGGTTATAAGTCCTGAACTGTTCGCCCGATTTTCATGAAAATAGTTTTATTCGATTACTTATCAAAAATTACATAGAAAACTTTATCTTTATAACTTACTGGGAGGAAATGTCAACTATGAATCGAAAAATCCCATGTAAATTCCAATTGTACAACTAGAAATTAGAAACCCTGTATACGCGTATTTTGACCAAAAATAAAAATCACTCCCAATACTGCAATCACCGGTTTTACGAAATATAATGCTGTATTTTTATTGCCTCCAACAATTATTGCATCAAACAATAGAAATTTAAAATTGTTATACTACATAATAAACAATTAAAAAAATCAATTTATCACATGTAAACGGATAAATCTAAATTGTATATAGATGTACAAAACGTAAATTTCGAGCACCAAACAAAGATACAAAGATACCTTCATATAATTATGAGTATTATGACTGTCCACCACTAAACGTTCATTTTAGTTGAACAAAAATAATCAGTTGTAAAAATTAAAGCAATAATTAAAAATGAGATATCAAAAGGTATGGCATTGTAACTATTAAGTACCAACTCCAAACAGATCTAACATTAAAATTATTATTTTAAGCATCAAACGTTTTATTGCTGATTATTTTTAAACTAATATTTTTACTGATAATTTTATACAACAAAAACATAATTCTAATGACAGTTTTCTGATACAACACAGCAGTGTATACGCTACTGGCGTCGTTGGGTGTGATTGCTTTGGCAGAACGCCGTAATAATATTATAAGAGAGTGAGAATAAATAATTTGACAGATTTTAGAAAACTTGTTGCCAGGCGATAGACACGAGAGCCCGAAGTGCTCGATTGGCTATGGCAACAAGTTTAAGAAAAGGCCTGGAGAATCTAATTTATCGAACTCTCGTGTGGTATTCGATAGATTATTTTTTGACGTTACAATAAAAATCACTTTTAAGAATTTTTATTTTTAATTTAACAAATTTATATCATTCGACTTAATATAAACTGAATGAGTTATTTAAATTAGGATGCATTGAAGTTTTGAACATGAAAAATACAATTATTATAAATGGTGTGCCCTTAGGTGGAGTATTTTTCAACATTGTTTTGTTCTGATGTGTTGAAAGTTAATGATACTTCCCCACTCCCCCACAGGTTATTAATTAAATTTGAATAATGTTCATTATCCAATTGCAGGTAAGGTTTCAATAAATTAGAGCTGTTTCCTGTGATTTTTATAATTTCCTGATCATTGATACCTACTTTGGCAAAGTGAGACACTGTAGTGCGGAACGGTTGGTAATTTTAATTTTTTTAATATCGAGTCCAATCATCACTGCAGATTCTTTTATCTACTTAGACATCATGGGATTCATTTCTTGGAAATTTATGACAGACGCGTCAGATCAAGAAAATACGTTGTCATGTGGCTGTCATTCTTGTAAAGTGATTTCAGTGATATAGACAATAAACTGAAATATTTTTTAAGCATCTTTTTGAGATTCCGCTCCTATAGGAGATTGGAAATCATCACCACTACTCGGACCTTATCAATCGCCCGCCTGAAGAATTCTGCGGACGTGCAACCAAACCACTCACTCGAGTTGCGCAGCCAAGAGATTCTTCTTCTGCCAATCGTTCTCTCGTCTTTTATTTTACCTTGAATAATTAGCTTAAGGATTTTATATCTATCTCCTCTCAAAACATGTCCTAGATACTGTAATTTTCTCCTTTTTATGGTGTTACTAATTTCTTTGGCTTTATTCATTCGGCGTAGTACTTCCTCATTTAAAACCTTGTTAACCCATGGTATTCTCAGCATCCTCCTATAACACCACATTTCAAATGCTTCTATGTTCTTGATGTTTTCTGATTTAAGTGTCCAAGCCTCCATTCCATACAATAGAATGGAGAATATATAGCATTTTAGCATTCTGGTTCTCAGTTCTAATGTTATATCTCGGCTGCAGAGTATTTTATTCATTTTTATAAAAGCGCTGCGAGCTACTTCAATTCGACACTTGATTTCTTTTGTGTGTTCTGCTGTTTCAGTTACCCATGTGCCAAGATATTTGTAAAAGGATACCCATTCCAAGTTGTCGTTATTAATATTTATTTAAGCATACATGATTTAAAATAATATCCGAATAACTACTTGGTAAAAAAAATAATTTTGTAAGAATCCACTGATAATTTAAATTGTTTAAAAAAAGACACTTTTAATTAAAATTCTGTATCGTATAAATTTTATTATTTCGTCATTTTTTTTAATTAATAAATATAAAAAGTGGAATCGTATTCGAAAATAAATTAATCTTATCATCGACAAAATAAAATATAAACTAATAAAATAGTCAATTAATTATTTATTATATATATATATATATATATATATATATATACAAGGAAAAAGGTTCGCAGCAGGACTGTAAGAACTACCGAGGTATTAGTTTACTCAGCATAGTCCGCAAACTGTATGCAAAGATATTGATTAAAAGAGTAACGAATGAAACTGAGAAGATGATATGGGATGTGCAAGCAGGATTTAGAAGAGAAAGGAGATGTATGGATCAGGTCTTTTTATTACGAGGTATAGTCAAAAAATTCTTGGTTAGAAGTCAAAAGGTCTATTGCGCTTTTATAGACTTGGGAAAGGCCTATGACAGAGTGGTAAGGAGTGAATTGTGGTCTACATTGTCTATGTATGGGGTGAGCGGTAGTTAAATACGAGCACTGAAATCACTTTACGAGGATTCCACTGCTTATGTCAGGATAAACGGAGCTTGCATGGACTGGTTTAACATCGAAACAGGTGTAAGACAGGGATGTGTGGCTTTGCCATGGTTGTTTAACTTATACATAGACAATTGTTTAAAAGATCTGAAAGAGAGTGCGTATGGATTAAAAATGAATGATTTGATCGTCAAATGCCTTCTTTACGCCGATGATCAAGTCATATTAGCGTTATCTGAAGAGGAGTTGCAGGCGATGGTTAATGTTATGCATAATGCTCTAAAAATCAAAGGGATGAAAATAAATGTAAGCAAAACGAAAGTAATGATTTTTGAAAGAGAAGAAAGCATAACACACTGTGGAGTTTTGATTAAGGAAGAAAGAGTAAATGAATTTGGGTTCAAAGTTTACTAGAGATGAAAAGTATGACAGTAACATTGAGCGTAGGGTGTTGGCAGGAAAACAAATGAATGGGGCACTGCATAGCTTTATGAACAGCCAGAAAGTGTCAAAAAAGGCACGTCTGGCGGTGCATAGTGGTGTGTTGGTTCCTACACTTATGTATGGTAGTGAATGTTGGGCTTGGCAGAAGAAGCATGAAAATAGGATTAATGCTGCGGAGATGAGTAGTCTGAGAAGTATAGCCAGAGTGACTCAGTTGGATAAAGTAAAGAATAGTGAGATAAGAGAACGCTGTGGTGTAAAAGAAGATGTGGTTACAAAGATAGATGAAGGAATGCTTAGATGGTTTGGACACGTAGAATGGATAGATGAAGGAAGACTGACGAAACAAATTTATATGGCGAGTGTGAATGGACAAGTCGGTAGAGGTAGACTTAGGAGAACATATCTCGATAAGATCAACATTGATTTGAAGAAAGGCCAGGTCAAGAGTACCAACAACCGACGAGCATGTATAAGAGCACTGATAAAAGTATAGGAATCAAAAGATGTGTGTAAAAACCGTAGCAAGTGGAAGGAAGTGGTCTTTGCCTACCCCTATGGAAAAAAGGCGTGACTTTATGTATGTATGTATATTGTGCAACAGAAATATCTAAGATACCCAAAAAAATATTATTTGTAAAGTGAGTCTGGGAATCTAATAAAAATGTTTTCTATTACTCCAAAAAGTTTAACGAGAATTATACGAGGATTACTGCAAAAATTTCGGTATAAATAGAGGATAACAATAATTAGGAATAAAAATGTTACTCTAGTGCGTTAAAAAAACTAAAAATAATAATAAAAAATTTAAAAACTGGCAATGCTAGGATATTTTGTAAGGGCGTCATTTTCTTCTCTATAACATCGTAGATACGTATTAAAAATAAAATTGGCTCAAAAAGCATCAAATTATTCTTAAAATAATAAAAAGTTTCATCATCAGTAGTGCTGTAGCCCTACAGGGCCTCAACTTTCTCCAGACTCGTCCGCCATCTTTTCCGGTCTCTGGCAAGGACCTTCCAGTCATTTGCACCAATTTTTCTGGCTTCCTCAGAAAGGCCCCGTCTTTTCACCTCAGTCTTGGTCTCCCTCTGCCTCTACTGCCGGTTGGTATGGCCTCAAAGTTTCTTCGTGTTGGCACGTTATTGCCATAGCGTGCTAGTTGTTCTGCCCGTCCTAACCTGCCAATCTTGATTGTTGTTTTTATGTCTCTGTTTCCTGACCCTCTCCATAAGTTATAAAGCTCAAAATTATATCTTCTTCTCCAGACAAAATCCTCTTGGACAGCACCATAAATCTTTCTTAGGATTTTTCGTTCAAATATTGATAGTAACGTCTCATTTGCTTTTGTTAGGGTCCAGGTTTCCGAGCCACAGATTAAAACTGGTACAATTAACGTCTAATAGATTCTGATCTTTGTGCTTTTCGAAAGGCTCGATTTACGTAAGTATTTTGACAGCCCAAAATAACAACGATTGGCGCCTTTTTATTTCTTTGCTGACATCATTACTCGGGTTCATCAAGGCTCCGAGATATACGAACTTATCTTCTGCTTCGATGTTATATTCTCCAATTGTGATATTTTGACCCGCGTCTCTCGCCCTGCGTTCTTTTGTGGCAGCCATAAACTTTGTCTTATTTGCATTTATTTGTAGTCCCATATTTCTTGCGGCATTCTAAAAATGTACAAAGATATCTTTTGCTTTTCGATGAGTTTTATGACTTTTTTAAGATAGTACCTCTAGTATCCAGTTCCGCATCTCTTTTTCTAGTGCTATGTTAAACAGGAGACACGCCAGCGCGACACCCTGCCTCACGCCTACAGTTGTTTCGAATGCATCTGAGGTTTCATTCTGTATTTTTACGTGGCACACAACAAATCTGGTCTGTTGTCGATCGACCAGTTCAGAATCCGCATTGGTATTGTCCGATTCTAGGTTCTGTGTACGACCTTATGCGAGATATCAGGATATGTGACAGTATTTTATAAGCAGTGTTTAGTAGTGTAATAGCTCGATAGTTACTGAATTCAAGGCTCGTTGTAGCTGGTCCCAAACATGCTCGATGGGATTGAGGTCATGCGATAGAGGGGGCAGTACCAAATGCGGGATACCAGCGTCTTCGACTACTCTTGCACGGCGCGGTCGAGCATTATCGTCTAAATAGAGTAAATTTGGTCCAATAACACCATAAAATAAACGTATAACATTATCAATAACATGTTGTACGTAAATCTGCGCAGTCATGCTCCCATGAAGCACTTAAAATTATGTACGCCCATTAAAACAAATGCCTCCCCAAACAGTAACTGTACCATCTCTGAACGGATGAACTTCCCGCGTTGCTCTTCGATTATTAGGCACTAGAGGAAGAGTCCATGTAAATAATAATTCAGTGATACAATACCAACGTCAGGTCTGACTAATTTATCGATAAGTGTCAACGTCAAGTCTCTCAAACATCTACAGGGTACATAATATAAAAAAACATAACAGTCCATACACGAACACGTCGTTTATCAGAAAACCGTCTATACCTCCACTCATCTGTGAACAATTTTAAATCACAGTTGACAGAATGTAAGCAAGGAAACATTCAATATATTATAGACAAAACCTTGTTAAAAACAGTTAATAATTTTTAACATAAATCCAATATTTGTGAACTTCACTAACTTTTGTGGAGCAGCTTAAATCTAAACACAATATTATTGTACGTGCCTGGTCTGCTTTACTCGTCAAAAAACCCAAATTATGACAGTTTTGTTGAACAAAAAAACACAAAAACAAGAAAAATGTATAAATGCTCGTAGTGGTGTCTTCTCAGAAGGCCCCTCACTTAGCCTGTCGTTTCGTTTGCCTGATTAGTGCAGTGTGTATCAGGCCGAAATGACAACCATTACCGAGGCAGCTGTTTGCAATGAACAAACGTTCAGCGAGATATCCATCCTTTGCGAAAGCCAGGCTGCTAACGAATTACTGAACTTAGTCTACTCGACCTCTAGGGCACCCTGAATAAGCTAGCAGCTAAGTCCAGAGTTCACATTGTCTGGGTACCGGCCTCTATAGGGCGGACGAGCTAGCAAAAGAGGGCACCACTATCCCAGCTGCATCTGACTCATCTCAGCCAGGAGTACCGATTGCAAACTGCCGGCTCTTCCCGTACAGTAAGGTAGTTCAAAAAGCCAACCTGAGGTGGCAAAATGAACCCAAATCGAAGCAGATTTGACCTCTACGTCGAAATAACGATTTTTAACTCTATCCAGGAAGTCTATTGGAAATGCAATCGCGGCCATAGGCCGTCAAAAGTTGTGAGTGGCTCACGGTGTCAAAGGCCTTGGCAAGATTCAAGAAAACATACAGACTTGGTTTACTTTTTTTTTTTAGGTTCTCAGTTATTTTGGATGTGAGAAAACAAATAGCATCTCGGGTAGAAATTCTTGCTTTGAATCCATATTGATTTTTAGAAATGATTTGTCAAGGTAAGAGACCATTCTTTCTTTAATTATTTTAGAGAACATGATAATTGGAATGTTAACGACTGGGCTCTTAACAGATGAGTACATATTTGCACTTCAATAGACCTATCAAAGTCTACAGACGCGAAAGTGGGCAATTTGCACATAAGACCACCAAGGAATTTGTGCGGTGGCTTTATTACGATATGGGGAGGTATCTGTTTTGAAGGTCACACACAGAGTTGACCGTATTTCGTATGTGATCCCTGACAGCTGATAGGTACATATTAGAGATGTGGCTTCGTTCGTTTCTGTAAATGATGTGAATTTTGATCCCATACATGATAACGCTCGTCCACACGTTAAAATAACAACCGAGTATCCTTTTAAGGTTGGTATTTAAGTTTTAAAGTGGACAACATTAAGTCCAGACTTAAATCCTAAAGAGCATGTTTAGGAATACCTAGAAACGTAAAATCGTAAAATTGCTTTAATCAACTTTGATGAGCACGTTTTAATAGACAAGTGGGAAATATTAGATGTAGAATTTTTTAGGAATTGGATAAGATTTCTTCCATAACGAATGGGAGCTATCATTAGAATCAGAATATTTTTGTTTTAAGATTTATTCTTGTTACTTAAGATTTTTTTATTTTCTATAATTAAACCTCTCAAAAACTTTTTGAATATTTAATAGATAACGTTAAAATAAATAAAATGGTGACAAAAATAATTCCAATTTTGCGAGTGTATTTATTCCATTATGATCGAAACTTTGTTGCCATTTTGAAATGTGTTTTGTTAAATCTGCGCTAATTATTCGTTTTTTAGTTATTTGCTGAGATGTTAAATGCATATATGTACTATTGAAGGCAGTGTACAATTATGTAAGTTATGACATTTTTAGTTGAAGCAGGTATAGCCTTGTACCTTGTATTTTAATTCGATTGCGAACGTGAAAATATAATGCAATCAAAACATAAATGAAAAAACCCCGTACAATAACAAAGAATAGAAATTATCATGGCGACTGCAATAAAAATAGCTTAACAATTATTAGAAATGATTAGCGATATATTTTTCTTTACTGATAACTATAACCTATACAGAGATATAAGGTTTGCAAATTGTTCGACGCAGTTTTATTATTAAATGCTTCCAACCAAGTGAAATGTGTAATTTAGTGTAATATTTTGGAAACTATATTAATGAATGAAACTTTATTGGGTCTAGGAAAACATGTATACCTTACTACTTACTAAGAGGGGGAGAAAAATAACCAGAGATGTTATCAAAAAATTCCTTTATGGAGAGGTTATGAGTCTGAAAGCTCAAGGTCTACTGTGAGACTCCACTGACTGTGTCAGGACTACTCACTAATAACTCCACCCCTATTTAGGTCCGTTTGGCTATTGCCCTTCGGTGACACTTCGGCCTGTTGCCCCATTGTATCTTGCCTTTGGGTTTTTGTATCATTGTACAATGGAGACCCGACCAGCACCCGAAAACAGCAAAACACACACTGCGCCGCCGCGAGGCACTGCTCCGAAAAAGACACGGTCCTTTGATGTATTATTTCCCGTGTTTGTTTCCTGGTAAGCTTTTCCAGTAGTTTTTGTGTTTTTCCGAACCTCTTCTTGCAAGTTCGTCTGCTTCCTCATTACCTGCAACTTCCTGGCATCCTGGAACCCGTATTAGTTTGACGTGATTACGGTCTACCAGCGTTATCAGTTCTTCTTTGCAGTCAACTTACAAGAAACGCACATAGATTGCTGTTCCCTACATTTATCAGTATGGTAGTGAATGTTGGGTTTGGCAGAAAAAGCATGATATAACTTCAAGGCTGCGGAGATAAGTAGTGTGATAAGAAATCGGTGTGGTGTGAAAAAAGATGAGGCAACAAAGATAGATTAATGAATGCTTAGATGGTTCGGACGTGGAAGAGAGGATAAATATAAAAATATTGACGAAACAGATTTATAAGGCGAATGTAAATGGGCAAGTCGGTAGAGGTCGACCTCGGTGAAAATATCTCGATCAGATCGACATTGTTTTAAAGAAAGGCAAAGGTCAAGTTTAAGAGTATAAGCAACCGATGAGCATGTATGAAAGCGCTGATGATTGTAGAAGAAGCGGTAGACGTGTGTAATACCGCAGCAAGTGGAAAGAAGTAGTCTCCACGTACCCCGTCTTTTCGACCGCATAGGCACGTGTGTGTCAACAGTCTTGGTTCAGGTGGTAGGAAGAAGGAATCCACAACTGTCGTCATAAATCCGGATGAACTCGAGCAACTTTAGCACATTTCAAGATGTTATTTTTAAAATGAAAATAGCGAAATTGCGAAACCGCAAGATCAATAGTAGTCAAGATCTATCACACCATGTGTAAAATTATTTTAAATATAAATAAAATTGGAAATTTTTGTCGCTATATATAGCAAAAAGTACACATCGCAGACGAATGGTGTTTGTGTGTGGTAGTAGTCCCAAGTCTTCCATCGTGCAGTATGGAGGCTGCTCGTTGAAAGTTTTAAGGGTGTGAAAAATATGGTGGTTGAAAGTGGTTGACTTAGTAAATGTGTAACTCCATTAGAAAAGTTCCAGAATTTTAAAAAAATCCTTCAATATTCTAGAATTCTCACACACATTTTGCGTTTCCACCCTCACTATTTATCCCAACAACTAACTTTATTTTTAAATTAATAATACATTGCAGTATACTTATTTAAATCATTAATCAATATATCTATACATAAAGGGAAATCTGAAATGTTCTAAAATAATCTGAAATTATATAGAACATTCAAGAAGGTTCTTAAATACTTTAGAATGATCAAACATTGAATATTAAACGAACGGGAACGAGCACAGATGCTAAAAGTGCTACGGAAACTGTCTACAAGAACTGTGACAAGGCTTTGTTGTGTGCTTTAGTGTAAATTCTTATTAGTTAACCATTATTGGCATCTAAATCAATCGGTGGTAAAACATTGTCATATTACTGAGACAATAACGACAAATAATATAGTTTGTTTATGTTGCGAATGTTCCCCGACACCAAAATAAAAAAGTACATTTCACAGGTAAATGTGTTTGGTGCTAGATATTTAGAATTAAACAAGAATTTTATTTTAATGACTTTTACAGGTTAAACCCATAAATCACAAAGTATGCACTAGCGTAGCAGAGGGTAAAATCATAGGTTTGTGATAAATCTCAGCATTATTATAAACGAGAAATAACATTTAGGGGAAAAATGTACCAAATAGATACTTAATTAACCATTGTTTATTTCGGACTGGGCGGAGAGAAAAAGTCTCACGCAATAGTCCGATATACCAAGGTTGACTTACTCGAATGCGTTCTTACCTAAACCCTCGAGAAACACAACTAAGCATATCCTAGAATGGAGCAGGAACGAGATAGCTCACTCGTCTAAGATACCTCGGAAGGATAGGTCTAAATCAATAAACGGACTGTCGGTTTTGTTGTCAGGAAGACCAAACTGCTGAACACATACTACGTTCATGCCCCTTTCTGGGAAGAATAAGGTTCAACATATTGTGAAAGGCTTTCGCGGCCATCGGTTATTGGTTTATTGGATTCGTGATCACTTTAGTGAACAAGGAGACAACATCAAAGCTTACTAGAATGTCGTTTTCGTCTATTCTAATATTTCTGATCTTTTCGATAAAGTGGGTGGAGTCTCTTACGTTCGAATCTGTAAGTCCAATATACGGATAGAAGATTGTGGCAAGATGTTTCGCAAGGTAGTACGTTGGTCGTCCTTGTGAATTTTTGGTACTCCATATAATCTCGGTATCAGGGCTTCGCTTTAACGTAGTTTTTTTTTGACTGGTGCTTCTAAAGAAGAAATCTTAATCAGGTGATTGACTTTTTAAATTACAGATTGTATTGGATCTCTTTTTAGTTTTTTGTATGTTGAAGGTTCCAAAAGGTCAACCATCTTTTTGTTATAGTCAATCCTGTTCATCACTACAGCGGCATTTCCTTTGTCAGCAGAGAGAACCAAAATGTGTTCGTTCTTGTTAAGTTTTCTAATGGCACGTGCCATAATAATAATAATAATAATAATAATAATAATAATAATGATAACAAAATTAAATTCAAGAACCCCAAGTTTTATGCACCACATCTGCATATTACCCGAGGCTAGACATTAGGCAGACATTACATCTCCCGAAGATGCCATCCAATCGAAATGGCGAAACGTCGAGTATTAACTCAGACCTACGACGGCATATAAACCCGAGAACCATTCACCAACAAGGTTCAACTTGTTTGGTTATGCCAACCTGGAACCTAATGATTTCAAGAATATCTCACCTTATACAACCATGAACTTCGTGAGAAGGGCTGGATTGTGCGGTGAACTGTAACCTTCAGGGGTGAGCCACAATAGACCTACTAAAGGTCGCAGTGGAGGGGCGACCTACGCCCCACTCACTCTTGTTCTTTTTATTCTACTTTAAAGCCCTACGCCTCTGCCAAAACGGAAGCAGTAGTCGGCCATGTGCAACCTCCATTCCGGTCAACACTTATCTGAGACTATGCTCCTTCCTGATGTTTCATATCAAAGCATTTAAACGTACTATTATGATATAAATCACTTTAGAATGATTACGAATAATTTAAAGTGTTCTAAAATAATCAATAATATTTTAAGATATTTGATAACAATCTAAAATATTCTAAAACGATAAAGAATTTTTTTCAATTCACTTTAAATGTATTCAAAAATAATAAACATGTTGTTATACATTTATATTTGGTAATAGCAAGTTCGTCAGTACATTTCTTACAAGTATGCACCCAGGTGAGTTAACACCTGTGTATGCAATAATAGCAGATATATTATGAGTTAAGAGAAGAATAGACTTGTAGTAGTAAGTATTGATATGTGCAGACTAGTGTCTGGTAGTAATCCCAATAATAATTAGTACCTTATTATAAAAGTGAATACATCAGTAAGGTAGCTAGTTGATGTTAAATTAATCAAGTAACCTATTTATAACATTTTATGTACATGTAAAGTGTTAGCATTTATAAACAAAGTGTTTGTATTTAGTGATCACTTTAATTTCATTTGGTGGGATATTATAAATTTTTGGTGCAAGATAGGTACCGCTTTACTCACACTCAGACCCCCAAATGGCATCGCAAATTCTGTTCACATTTTGTGGTAAAATATTTAGACGAACATTCAACACTTTATCCGATAAAAGCAGGGGTCCCTCAAGGCAGCGTTTTGGGTCCGCTTTTATGTTTATTATTTACATCTGATCTACCCACATCATACAATACACTCACTGCTACTTACGCCGACGATACCGCTTTACTAGCCTCACACTCAGACCCCCGAATGGCATCGCAAATTCTTTAAACAAATCTTGACAATTTACATGAATGGTTAAAAATTTGGCGTATCAAAGTCAACGAAGGCAAATCTAATTATGTTACCTTCACAAAGAGACGAGGAAACTGTCCCTCTGTTACTTTAAATGGTCAAGAAATATCTCAGTCAGAAGATGCTAAATATATCTTGGAATCCATATAGATAGAAGATTTTTCTGGACGAAACATATATTCACAAAAATAAAACAGCTTGGAATAAAACTAAGACAATTATATTGGATAATTGGAGGTAAATCCCAACTGTCTCTCGAGAATCAGGTATTGGTTTACAAAGTCGTACTCAAGCCCATCTGGACATATGGAAATCAGCTATGGGGATCAGCATCTTCCTCAAATATTGACATCATTGAGAGGTTTGTGCCTAATAATATTATTGTACGTGATATTCAAGTTCCCTCGGTCAAAGAAGAAATTAAAATGTTTAGTGGAAAATGCATCAAAAGACTAGAGTCTTATCCCAATAGCCTCGCCAAAAATCTAGTTACTGAACCAATTATCAGACGCAGACTTAAAAGGTTCACCCCGTATGACCTCACAAACAGATTCTAGTATGGTATTTTAAACCTAATGTTTTAGTTATACCTTTTAAACAACTATATTTATCTTTACTTTACAATTTCAACCTATATGTTTTTTATTAACTTGTTATAAGTAATTTACTGTCTCTGTAACTCATATCTTGTCCTAGGCCACAAGCAGTTTATACAACAAACTAAATAACTAGGGGGTAAAACCGCAGGGTTTTGACCCCACAAGCCATTTTTTATATACACACCAGGATAGTTTCCTACAGATTCCTGTCTTTGGAAAAGCAAATCAATGGAGAGCAACTCGGGGATCACTCTGGGATACTGAGTGAAACAAAAAACCACCAAATTCTCGGGATGGTTCCTGACTTGCTATCCACAAAAATACACGTAGAAAAGTCGTTCAAAGTCCTCTTTCCGAAGAGAGACGAATGGGCGAGGGGACAAATCCTCTTCCCAGAGACTGAATACGTAATGTACACAGACGGCTCAAAAACCCCAGATGGAGTTGGGGCCGGTGTTTTCAGCAGGAAACCAAAGATTGAAATATCTACCAGACTTAGCAGGTATGCTACAATCTTTCAGGCTGAAGTATTCGCTATCGAATTGTGTGCAAGAGAGTTGACCAACAGACCTCTAGCAAACAAAAACATAAATATAATATCAGACAGCCAGGCTGCTTTAAAAGCACTGAGCTCCAACAAGATAAATTCTAAACTTGTATGGAATTGCATCGAATCCTTAGAGTACCTTGGTGCGAACAACAGGGTTACCCTACTGTGGGTACCTGGGCACCAGGGGGTGGAAGGAAACGAAAAAGCCGACACCCTTGCAAAACAGGAGGCCGAATCTGCGTTCACTGGACCAGAACCGGTTTTTGGAGTCACCACAAGTGCCGCCAAAACAATTATTTCGGACTGGGCGGAGAGGAAAATACTCACGTACTGGTCCGACATACCAGGGCTAACCCACTCGAAGGCGTTTTTACCGTTACAACCCTCGAGAAACACAACTAAGCAGATCCTAGAATGGAGCAGAAATGACCTGCGTATTCTAACAGGACTGCTTACGGGACACTGTCGTCTAAGATACCACCTCAGAAAGATAGATCTGAACCAACAAACGGACTGTCGGTTCTGCTGCGTGGAAGACGAAACTGCTGAACATATACTATGTTCATGCCCTGGCCTGGGAAGAATAAGGTTCAACATATTTGGTTACACTAACCTAGAACCTACCGATTTTAAAAAAATCTCACCCTATACAACCATGAACTTCGTAAGAAGGGCTGGATTGTGCGGTGAACTGTAGCCTCTAGTGGTGAGCCACAATAGACCTACTAAGGGTCGCGGTGGAGGGGCGACCACGCCCCACTCACATGAAACCTAACCTAACCTAGTAATTCGATGTTCAAAATTGGTTCATTGAATTTAATATTTTTCTTAACAAACCAATCTGATTCGGAAAGTCCTTCAAACACATTTCTGATCATGGTTTTTTCTTCGGGTGTTAAATTGTAAAGTTTCCTTTTGATATCCGGTTTACTATTACTATTCACACTTATATTTAATATGTGTTTATTACAAACTTCAAAACTACGAGTCTCGACGATGAGTACTGCTCGTAAATATATACAATAAAAACTAAACGTAAAAACGCCTACCCATAATAATACAAAAAAAATTCCTGTCTCTGCTTTACGAAACCCTTGCAGCACGTCTATGAAACTTCCTTAACGATAAAATCCGAGACAAAACCTGCTAAATGACGCTGTTGCCAATAACGTAGCTTTAATTTTCGACGTCATTGTTGATCTCGTCTATTATCTACTGTTAGAGAAAGACATAACTACAACCATACAGATACTTTCAAGTTGAATCATACACGCTGACAACGTTTCATTTTGCATCGAAACCTTAATTGCTTAAAAGAAATTGGAACAGTTTAATAATAAACCAGTCAAATGAACGAAAATATTTCAACAAAATGAGACCTGTTCGGGAAGTAAATAATAAACAAATAAATTAGTTATTCAAAATATATATAAAGAAAGCGATTTTCTGAATTTTTATAAAACTATCTAAACGTATAGTCTTTGGAGAGTGAGAAAAAGAAGGTTTTTGTAAATTTGTAAAAGATTAAACAGTTTTTGTAAGAACCAAATTCCTTTTTTATTAACTAATACTGAATCTTTCTCTTTTTGTCGGTATTCAAAAACTGAACAACTATTAACAACAACTTTTTGGTACAGGGTAAACGTCTAATTTGATTGGCCTATAAAATCGATCTACAATATGAGTCACTCTTTACAATTGTGGAATTCAACTATAGGTACTTGTGGTCATAAAATTACGAGGGCAGTTTGATAAGTCAGTGACTTTATGAATTTCCCGCGCAGTTACTCAAAATGCAACAGTGCTGCCGTCAACTATAATCTATCAGTGGGCAACTTTCTAATTTTGAGCAAGCTACGTCGTGCAGTTGGTGTTTGATAGCCGTTCAAAGCAGACAACCTCGTGAATTTTTACGAAAATGGAAAAAAGTGAATTTCGTGTGCTTATTAAGCATTACTTTTTACGTAAAAAATCCATCACTGAAACTAAGGAAAGACTTGATAAATACTACGGGGACTCGGCACCATCAATTTCAATGGTTAAGAAGTGGTTTACAGAGTTCCGTTGTGGTCGCGTACCAGCACTAGTGACGCCGAAAGTCCAGGTCGCCCAAAAGAAGTGATCACGCCGGAAATCGTCGACAAAATCCATGAAATGATATTGGATGATCGGAGAATGAAAGTGCGTGAGTTGGCTCATGCTGTAGGTATCTTAACTGTACGGGTACATCATATTTTACACGAATATTTGGACATGAAAAAACTCTCTATGGGTGAGCCACAATAGACCTACTAAGGGTCGCGGTGGAGGGGCGACCACGCCCCACTCACATGAAACCTAACCTAACCTAACCATATACACAACATTTAATTATTGTACTATTCTTGAACAGATTGTAAATTAACTAGGAAACAATTAAAAAAAATAAAAAAAAAAAAATAATGATTGGTTATAGAAATAAAATAGAAGCAAAAAGCACAAAGAAAAAAAAAACAAAAAAAGTTTGCACGTAATTTAATAATAAATATTCCAACCGAGATCCAATTTCGCAATCCACAGTATATAAATAAAAGAAATTCAGAGAAATAGATCACATGAAAGACATTCCTAAAGGTAGTAGAAAACAAGAAATTTGATATTTCACTAGCGTTTGCAGACAATATGTTACCAGTTCACCGAAAATAGCATTAGGTAATGACATTGGTCGTTCAACGCTAAAAAGGAAAATTGGCATTAATTTGGGAACTTTTAAATGACGATTTAGATGGAGAAGTTGAATTTTGTGAAATTATAATGACAATTGAGCTCATGCATAAAAAATCGCATATGCCACAGTGCAATTGTTACTTTGACAGCGGCAAAAGTTAGCTGCAACTTTTACAGCGACAAATGCACTAGTGGTTTTTTCACTTATTTATTTGTTTATCAATTATCGCGGTGTTCGCGAAATAAAAAGTTTGACATGTTAATACCTTTGTGCCTACTAATACGGTTGCTATACCAAAATACTAAACCTACACGCAGCAAAAAGTAAATGTAATAAATTAGTGGTCAAATATTCCAAGAAGTACCCAAACAGTAACCAAATATGTCATAAAAATTTGTTCTTATATTTCTTAACTGATCGAACGTGATGTTAACACAAAAGTGAATTTTTTTCCACAATTTCTGTAGCACGGTAAACTTTCGTCGTTATTCCTCGTCCGCTTTTATCGCTCCTTCTTATAATGATAAAATCGGCTTGAAAATTTTCGCTTTGCCGCTTTAATTGAACCTTTTTAGTAACTATCTTTTAATCTTTTTTAATTTTACCTTAGTAAACCAGATAATTTTATTTTAATTCGAGCAGCCAATGTCATCACGTTAATTAGGTTTTTGACCTAATAAATAATAATGTAAATAAACTGAGACCGGAATTTGATAACTATACCTACACACACGTAGAACAGAAATTGTTATTATGCACTGTTCGGTATGAAACCAACGTTTTTCTTAATTTTACATACTAGTGTTTTTTAAATGGTAATCGATTCATTGCAACAATAAAAAAACTGTCCAAACAGGCCTAATACACACTTATAGGACAGCATACATACAGGGTGTTGGTAAATAAGTGCGACAAAGTTCACAGGGTGATTCAGCATGAAAAAATAATGACAGTTTGCTGTATAAACGTGTAGTTTATGCACAGAGGACGAAACGTGAATTTTCCATTGATACATTCCCTAAAATTCCTACGATTAATTTCACTAAAAACCTTTTTGATCTCAAGTCGTGCCCTTTTCAAGAAAGCACGTATACGACCCTAATCTTTACGATCCCAAGTTCTGCTCCTTTGCAATAATGCACGTATACGATCCTACTTTGTATGACCAGAATCTTCTTTCCTCTTCAGTTACTCACGTACAATCACAGTAGCAAGGTAAATCGGTATGATTCTAAAAATGCCTTTTCACCAAGTTATGCATCATCGACAGACTGTCATAAAACTGACTGACGTGGGGGAAAGTAGATAAAAAGAACTGAGAGAGGCACACAAATTCATTCGTTCCTAGTCAGTCAGTCAGTTTCCACCAGCCTCGCAACAAACTTTGACAGTCTTTCGACACACATCGCTCTCTTGCCAAGTTTTTCTTTCGGTTCGCTAAATAAACGTAGTTACGGCAATCCAGCTTGTACTTCATTTCCATAACACTCACACGCAAATATTTCCAAAAACGTATGTCTGCAAATACTTCGTCTCAGAGATACGGGGTGTTAAGTTTTTCCTAAAAACTGACGATTTATTTATTGCTCTGAAATCGGTCGAGATATGCAAATAAAATTTGGTGGGTTTTAAAAGGTAGTTATTAAGCATAATTTGACATACAATTAAGAATTAAATGTTCATCATTGGCGCGCATACGGGTAATGATTCCAATTTTTTTAAGCAATTTTGTTATGAAAAAAAATAAAACATCTTACCGCGTATTTTTCATTTCTTTAAAACATTATCAAGAACTATCTAATACAATAACATTAAAAAAACAAAAACAGAAAATAACACCAATAAAATTTTAAATAGGCGCAAAGCTACAACAAAATGACCTCCCTCAGACGTGACACAAGATTCAACGCTTCGCCTCATTGATTGTTGTATTCGCGCAAATATTCCTGGTGTATTTATTTTTGTCTCACAGCCGGCTATAATTCGATTCCTCAGGTCTTCAACATTTTCGACGGGAGTGGAATAATAAATGAGTTAAGAAAACTCAAAATGCAAAAATCTAGTGGCTTTAAATCCGGCGATCGAGCAGGCCAATGTTCCGTACCTCCCCTACCTATCCAAAACTTTATCACCCCGTATCTCGGAGTACAAAAAATTTGTGCACATACGTTGAAATAGTAAATTGTCATTATTTTTTCATGCGAAATAACCCCCTGAAGTTTATCGCACTTATTTACTAACACCCTGTATAACAATTTATGTGTCGGCGTTAAGCATCCTGACGAAATTCGACCCGAGCCATGTAATAAGTACTTTGTCGCCTCTTTAATGGTTTTTTATAATAACTGACACATTTTGTCATACGATATACGTTAGAAATAAGAAAATAATTTTAGGATACCCTTAATGTTTACAAGAATGGTTGCGTACCCCGGAGAAAGTTGTACATCATTATTATTATACTTATTACATCATTAAAAAACTACATAAAAATTAATTTTTTAAGTAGGTTAGGTTAGGTTAGGTATCATGTGAGTGGGGCGTTTCTACTAAGGGTCGCCTCCACCGCGACCCTTAGTAGAAACGCCTTCAAATGAGTTAAGTACCAGCACGTGAGTATTTTTCTCTCCGCCCAGTCTGAAATAATTGTTTTGGCGGCACATGTGGTTACTTCAAAAACCGGTTCTGGTCCAGTGAACGCAGATTCGGCCCCCTGTTTTGCAAGGGTGTCGGCTTTTTCATTCCCCTCCACCCCCTGGTGCCCAGGTACCCACAGCAGGGTCAATCTGTTTTTTAAGTAACTATTACATGTCACAATAAAAAGACTTTTAGTGCGGATATATTAACTGTAGGTACATGTAACTGTGTACAACACTAAAGAAGTTATCTAGCCAAGCAATACCGTGTGTAATATTACACGAACCATTTGAAGCCACTTTTGACCCCCTTATAACTCAAAAACTATTTTACATAAACATGTCAAATTTGGCTCGTATATTGAGACTTGCGAGATATATATGTGCTTTAAATTTCATAAACACACCTCAAACAGTTCTTTAGATATTAACTTCCAAAAATCGTCATTTTTATCACAGACTGACCTATAGACCAAAACTCTAACCCAGTTCCAGATAACCAAGAAAGTTCAAATTTGGCAACCAGATAGGTAGTTGGGTAAATACAAAGAAATAAATCAGAAACTAGTAAATTTCAATTTATTATTTTGCAATTAATTGATTCTATTAGGAACACTTACTTATAGTGCCTGATAAGTGAGAATCAGCAATCAAAATTGATAACAGCCGGTCTTGATGTGGATTTTAAGGTCTTTAAGTGAATATATAACGACTGGAATACCACCCTTCATTTTTTTTATCCAAACATATCAGTTTAAGTACTTATAACTAAGAGTATAGTCGAACTTTCGTATTTATTACGTTATTAACTGGGATTTAGTATTAATTAAACAAGAAAATATAGAAAATAACACAAAAAAGACAATTATACCCCGTAAACGTAGGAAAATACAGTAGGATAACGAAAACTATTTGGTATTAATTATATTATGAATGACTATGTTAGAATTCTATGAATTCTAAGCAAAAGCAAATTTTTAATATACCCATTTTTCAAAACGCGACGATCCTCTTACATTACTCAACGGTCAGAACAATCGGGAGTCGCCCGATCCTTTCCGAAATATACGGTCCCCGTGTGGTCACTTAACAACTAAAAGAGTCGAAAAAATACCACCCTTACGTTAACATCCTCTCATGTTTTTTCCCTTTCAATACAAGTAAATTAGTTAAATATTTGGTGTAGTGCGATCTACTAGAATTTGTAAGTGTGTCTAATTTAAGTTAATCAATGCGGACAATCCAAAGCTAACGGTTCTGATTACTGGCGCCTAGTAGTATTTTACTTGGGATAAATGTAACATATCGAATATCCAAACACATCCATTTTATTTAGTATTTGTAGTTTTATCTTTTTTACACCTTTATTAATTATTTCTTATAAGTATCTGTCTAATGTAAAAAACCCTTTTCTTTTTATGCTCTATTTCACAACTGGCTATGTTGACACATTTATTGCAACGATTGTATATAAACGAATTAATGTTTTCTGTAACTAAGTTTTAACTCTTCTTAACCTTGTTGTCAATCTATCCATGACGTTAAATTTGGGTAGTTGTCCTTCGTTTTTACCTGTGTAGAATAAGCAGACATAACTATAGTTTATTTTCCGTTCCCTGAACTGGCCATTATCGCAGGAAAGTCTGCGAGTATCTACAGACTTCCTACTAATAATTTCTGTACAAAAAGTAGTGATATCCCATCAAAAACATTGTGAAATGAGATCCAAGTTCAATATTACGATATATGCCTTGGTTGTTGACTTTAAAGACAAAAGAAGTGAGATGTAAATAGGTGCCAAGTTCAATGGTAAGTCCTGAAATTTATATATAAGAACATCAAATATTTTATAATAACTTAAAATATTATTTCTTCTAATAACTTAGGATAGTATATTGAAGCCTGAGGTCTGACTTGGCTAGTTCGAATATACGAATTATTATTAAGTACTTACTAAAACAGTTATGGACAAGCCCTATGTTCGATGGCTAGTTTTTACCAGCATACTTGTCGCTGAAGTCAACAAAAAGGCATGTATTATAATATTGAACTTGTTCTCATTTCACATTTATGTTTTTAATGAAATTTTAATATTTCCATAAAGTTATTTTACCAAAAAACAACAAATGGAAAGAAGGATAACACGTATGAATAGACATAAGTATATTAAAAATCGCTATTTTTGTAAAGAGTAATTCTTTTTACCGCTCGGTCTACCCATTTTTAATTTTTATATTAAATAAATAATACAAAATCAGCAAAAAACACCAACACATCCACACTAACGCCAAATCCACAACTTGATAATGATTACAAAAAGAAAATTGTATAGAAGTATAAAGTAAATTAATAAATTACGTATGGTTTTGAAAAGTGTCACAAATTCTCACCTAAAAATATATGATAATAATAATAATAGTCTTCTTTATTGTTTTTCAGCTTAAGTAGCATATAGTTGATTCGAATTTAAAAAGCGGTAGCTGAAATACAAAAGGCGAAGTTCAACTTAAAGCCCTTTCACACGTTTGCTGGATTTCGTGCTTAAAGCAGCTTTGTACGCAACGCTGCTTGCTAGTTTGAGAATTTGACCAATCGCATTTTATCTCGTGATATAGTCTGTCATCTTTTGCGCACGGTACTGTTTCCAGTGAACAGTAAGGGGGCCAAAAGTTATGAAATCAAAATGTACCTATTATATTATCATGCTCTTGTAGAATCACGTCTTAGATACGGCATATTAAGTTGGGAAGGAACAATGCCTAGTCATATAGAGCAGATTGAAATTCTACAAAGAAAAATCCTAAAAATAATGCATTTTAAAGATTTAACCTACAGTACAAACCAACTCTTAAAAGAAACTAATATAATGTCCATAAGGCATCTATATCTTTTAAGTTTAATCGTTTACTTATTTAAAAATTGCTCTTACTTACAATCACCTGATCACCACTATTATACTAGAAATAAAACAAAAGATTTTGTCCAAACCAGTACAGCGAAAAAAACTGTTGGAACTAGATACTTCGAATTTATAGCACCACGTTTATTTAACTTTCTTCCACAAATTTATAAGATATATATAAGAAGATTAAATTCTATCAGTTTGCTAAAAAAAATATTCAAAAAATATATAAAATCACTAGAAACTATAATTGTGAATGAAATCATTGATTACTAAAATAAATAATATATATATATATATATATGCAAAAATGTGTAACTGATTGTTTAAAAACCAGCTTACTTTCGCTGTATAATACCTATTTTTATGTAGGTATATGTGTGGGTCGATTGTACATCAGATAACAACTACTCCCCTGACTATGTGTCGCGACAGGTATTAAATTACATCCAATGTATAATCGTGTATAACACCCCATCTTTGGAAGCAAGATATACAGATGCTTATTAAATAGGACAAAAGTCTATTGAATTTATTTGCTCGAAGAAACCACCTGTATACTAGTTTCGGAGTGATTGCTCCTCATCAGTACAGCGCAGGTTTTCTCGAACAAACACATTCAACCTTAGACTCCTATTAAGTACACATGCAGGACAACGCAAAAGCGTTAGTAGCGACATCTGTACTTTTTAACAAGCACCACCCGGTAAGTAACTACCAGAATATGGAGAATAGAAATGTAAAAATTTATAGAAAACTGTAGTGTTAGTACAGTCAACTATAAAGGTATTTTCGACAGCGTGAATAGATGCAAAAATGTGTAACTGATTGTTTAAAAACCAGCTTACTTTCGCTGTATAATACCTATTTTTATATAGGTATATGTGTGGGTCGATTGTACATCAGTACAGTTTTCTATAAATTTTTACATATATATATATATATATACATATATACATACATACATAAAGTCACGCCTTTTTCCTATAGGGGTAGGCAGAGACCACTTCCTTCCACTTGCTACGGTTCGTACACACATCTTTTGCTTCCTCTATTTTCATCATTGCTCTCATACATGCTCTTCGGTTGTTGGTACTCTTGACCTGGCCTTTCTTCAAAACAATGTTGATCTGATCGAGATATGTTCTCCGAGGTCGACCTCTACCGATTTGCCCATTCACACTCGCCTTATAAGTTTGTTTCGTCAATCTTCCTTCATCCATCCTTTCTACGTGTCCAAACCATCTAAGCATTCCTTTATCTATCTTTGTGACCACATATATATATATATATATATATATATATATATATATATATGACTTTATGTATGTATATATATATATATATATATATGTATGTATATATATATATATATATATATACATATATATATATATATATATGTTTAAGCGTAGTGATTCACGGATGGCGAAATGTGATGAAATATCGATCCGGGATTGCATCCGTTTGTTAGTTAAAAACCGTTTGGTTTTTGGCAGACGTTTCGCCATGGCTAAGGAGCTAAGGCTCAGTCCTTAGCCGACCAGCGAAGACTACGCATTGAAAATGCCAAGTGAGATCTTGGCGAAACGTCTGCCAAAAACCAAACGGTTTTTAACTAACAAACGGATGCAATCCCGGATCAATATTTCATAAATATATATATATATGAGTTACATTATGTTAAGGGAAACAAAAACTGACAATTAAGTGGCGCCGTTGAATCTATGCATATACTATCATTGTGTCTATGCTCAACATCATAGGTCTTAATAGGTTACAATTATCCAAAATAAGCCACATTAAGTAATTAGCATCCCCCCCTGTTTATTAACATTTTTGTAAAAAATACTATCTGCGGATTCTATCTTTTTTTTTCGTTATTGATACAATGATTTTTAGTTATGTAATCTTAATGAGATATCTTTATTTGTAAATTGTAATTGTAATTATTTGTAAATGGACATATATAAGTACACATTTTGATATGTGACTGATGTTTGATATTATACTTTTAATATTATATACTCATATGTTGTGTTTTTTAATGTGATATTCATAATTTTATATTTATATTTTTGTATTGCTATTTAAAATTAATATGTTTAATCACGCACAAGCTCTGACAACATCTTCAGTGATTATTTCTGTTTATTCCTTAAGTGATTTTTGTACATATTGCCAATTTAATGTAAATCATTAATGCTGAATAAACATTATTATATTATTATTAATGGACTTGACAAGAAATAGATACTTTTATTGACTCGTACAAGAATGACCTTCTTTGTACGCCGTTTCTTCCGTGAATGATCACAATGAACATCTACTTTTCGCAATAAGTAGTGTGAGAAGACAAAACAGCTCATTCTTCTTCTTTCATTCGAGTGAAGTTTGTGCATGATGCAGGAACTTCTGGATTAATGAAAAAAATAGAATACACTCATACCTCGCTATACAGCCGCACTTTATACGGCATTTCTCGCTATAACGGGCCTCTTCAATTAAGGAACGTTTTCGAGTTATGGCCTAAAATGTTTCGCTATAACGGAAAATTCGATGTCGATATATCTACATGTTGCCAATCTTGCGCAAGCGCATTCTAGATGCACGCTCTTTTCTATTTCCTAAAACAACTTTTAATATATTTGTCCGAAAATCCAAGACCTCTTGAAGGACTAAATAAAAATCAATTACCGGTCATATGGAGATCCAACAAGAAAGCTTGGATGACTAAAGCTACTTTTAAGGATTGGTTCAAAAATCCCTTTTGTACAGAAGTGAAAAAATATTTGCGAGACAATAAGGCTTTGCTAAATAAACTATCTGAAGATACAACAGCTCTGATCCAACCAATGGATCAGGGTGCAATAGCCACTTTTAAGGCATATTACCTTCGCCGAACTTTCCGACAACTTATAAGGGAAACCGATGGTAAATCTTCAATTAAAACATTTTGGAAAAACTATAACATCAATGATGCTGTTGACAGCATCAGTGAATCATGGAAGGAATTAAAATTAACAACAATGAACCATGTTTGGAAAAAAATATGGCCAGAATGTGTAAAAAGTACTGATGCAGAAGTTAATTGCCTTTCTGAAATTAGGCAAAACATTTTGGATCTAGCACATGATCTCGGCTTTAAAGGTTTGAACAAATGTGATGTGCTTGATCTATTTCAAGCAGATAGGGAACCCCTTTCATATGAGGAACTCATTCAGAAGGCAAGACAAACAACGTAGGCCAATTTTTTTTTAAGCCAGGCCCATCCTTATCAGCGAAAAATGATGACGTCAGTAATCTGCAGGTTACCATTTCTTCATCGTCTTTAGATTAAAGCCATTTTAAAAAAAATTATGTATGTATACATACACATATTTCATTTAACATGAAGTTGTTTCATTTGTGTTTATAGATTATTGTTGGTTTTTTGAGTCTGTTATTATTTTATGTACAAATGTATGTACTTGTTATGTATGTATTTTTGATTTAAATGAAATAAAAAGATAAAATGCATTTTGAATGATAAAACATGTTATATATTTAACAAATGTGGAACCGTTTCCATTGAATTTGTATGAATTTGTAATAGAATAACTGATTCCCCATACGGCTTTTTGCTTTGCGGCCAAGTTTCGTGGAACGTATCTAGGCCGTAAAGCGAGGTATGGGTGTAATAAAAATAGAATAAATGTTTTTCCAACAGAAAAAGTTTAAATTTTTTTTTTGTAAAACGGAATCTTTCGCATTTTTTATATTTTTTGGTAATAGATTAAACTTAATTTTAACTAAACGATTGCTTAAATAACCACATACAACCTTCTACTGATCCTGTTATAAACAAGACAATTTTGCTCATCCCTGTATATATTTGCGATAAAAAGGTAAGGACAGTCAATTTGACCATGTAACAATTTATATAAAATTAAAACTGATTTTCACGGTTCTTAAAAGATACGACATTTTCATGTTTGTTTACTGGCTGTGTTATTCGTTGTTGTATTATAATTTTAATTATTTAGAAAAGAAATATGCAAGTAAGTAAATATTGTTGTACAAGCAGTTTTTTACGTTTTATTTTGAAGCTACAACGGTCACATATTTGGGGCGAATATTGCGACAAATGAACCCGAAGAATCAATAACAAAGCTAGAAAACTAGAGCAGCTTGAAGACCTAATCGATTCAAGAACAATCATAATTGATGTACTGAATTTCATAAAATATACTTTTTTTTTGGTTTTAGAAGAGAATTTCGGGAAATGAAAAAATATAATCGATAAAATTTTGTTAAGGATTGTGTTAATTAATTTTATATTTAATTATTACGACTTAACCAAATATTTTTAGTTTATTTTACAAATTTTGACTCTGCAACATCTAGCGACGAGGTTGTAATCATATAGACACATAAAAATAGTCTAAGGTTATTCTATTCAGAGCTGGAAATGTTAACCTAAAAAGTTATCTCTGATTTCAACTATACATGCTGCAATCGTGCGACATTGCCCAATACTTTTCACTCTCCTACACATCTTAAGCTAGGATGTATCCTAAATATTCTTCTTCTTCTTCTTCCTTTTTGTAATGCATCTGCCTTTTTCTCTAGTTTCTTAGAGTTGTAGCTGGGATGATGAATTCCAGCTTTCATACCAACGTATGGGTGGACGTCCAGGTGGTCTACTGGATCTTGGGAGACCATCCCTTGCAATCTTCGGCAATCTGTTGTCGTCTATCCGTTCAATATGATCTCTCCTGTAGCGAAGTCTGTTTCGGGACCATCTAACTATGTCTTGGACATCGCAAAGTTCTCGGATGTCTGCGTTTCTTTTCTGATCCCTTAGTGTGTAGCCTGCTATGGATCTTAGAGACCTCATCTCTGCTGTACGGATAATTCTTTTTGTTGTGGAATTTTCGGCTCTTGTTTCTACAGCGTAGGTCATAACAGGTCTCACACAGGTCTTATATATGCGGACTTTGCTTTCAATGGACATATAATCACCATATTATATCTCCAAGAAATCCTGATATTAAAGCTGCTTTGGTTGTTTGGGCCTTTACTTCTTCTTGGAGGTCTTTGCTGCTTGTAATGAGATATTTGAAACTCATAACCTGTTCTACTGGTTTATTGTATATAGCCAATTTACATCTTCTGGGCTATTTTGAGATGGTTAGCACTTTTGATTTTGCTACCGATATCTTCATGTTGTATTTTGCAGCTATCTTTTCGAACTGATAAAGCATTCTCTGTAGTTTGTCTTGATCTTCTGAGACCAGGACGGCATCGTCCGCGTAGCAAATTACTTTTAGTTCTTTGTCCCCTAGTGAGTATCCCTTTCCAACCTTTTTTTACTTCCGTTATAAGTTCGTCCATAATCAAGTTGAAGAAGATGGGGCTTAGGCTATCGCCTTGTCTTATTCTAGTTTGCATCGGTAGTCTGCATATCTTTCTGCCTTCTACTTGTATTTGGGTCCAGTTGTTAGTGTTTCACTCCGCAACAATGCTTGAAATATCCGGGTACACGTTTTTCTTTTTGAGAAGTTTATCCTAAATACGTTTTTCTTTTTGAGAAGTTTATCCTAAATCTTGACTTGTTTAAACAGGACTCCATTGGACATATTGCCATAACAATAGTTTCTCATCCCAAATGAGCATCCCGATTGCCTCTTGGTAAAGACTGATATTTTAGTGATCTTCTTGATCCCGAGTGAGCTTTGTGCGATCGATTTATGACGGTTCTGGAAGAAACTAGCATTTCATGTGTTTGCAAGAGCTGCATTTTAATTTTAGGTGCCCTCCCCATTAGGGTTTTTCTTGTAGCTAATTCATCATCATCATAAGCCTGTTTGCGTCATCTGGTAAATATAGGCCTCTCCTAACTGAAACCATGTCCTCCTGGTATTGGCTTTCTGCATCCAATCTCTACCAGCGGTACTCTTAATGTCACCCACCCATCTCATAGGCGGTCTTTCTTGTAGACGCTTGTGTGGCCTCGGTCGCCATTGTAAAACTTTCTTCGTCCATCTATTATCCTTGAGTCGTGCTATATGGCCTGCCCATTTCCATTTTAATCTGGATATTCTTTTGATCACATCTGACACCTTCGTTTTTTGCCGTATCCATTTAGTCGTCTTTCAATCTGTCAGTCGTATTTCCATGACTCTTTGTGCAGTCCAAAACTTAGATGTTGATTTGGCGGTTAGTGTCATTGCCTCTGTCCCGTACTGATTGAAGACATACATAAGTCTTGTTATGCTCTTAAGGGTATCTTTGAGTTTACTTAACGCTACCCATGCCATCGCTATTCGGCGGCTTACCTCAGCTGTCTGGTTATCTTTACCCAACATGATCTTGCGACCCAGTTAAATGTAGTTTTCTACATTCTCCACCGGCAACTGCTCGTTTTCTGATTGGTCATTATTTTGGTTTTCAATCGCATCCCTACTTTGGCCGATTCTTCTCCTAGGCTCTCCAGCATATTGGTCGGCTCTTCTTGCAGCTAATTGCAAAAAAACAATTTTTATTGTGGGTTGTAGGTCTCGTGTGTGTCTTAGAAACATCTGCAGTTTCTACATAATGGGCATTCCAGTAATAAATTACGCTTTGGAAGGCTACAAATGCTCACGTTACATTTGTTTGTCGAGCACCATTTTCTAGCATGACAATCGCTCTTGGCATTTGTTCGCGGTTTAATTAGTATAGTCACCGAGGCATCGACTTAACAGGCGCACTGTGTTAAGAGGTACATTAGTAAATTCTCCTAAGATTTAAACCCGAAAATATTTTGTTTATTATTATGCTTTTGTTGAAAGGTTTTATTTTTATTTTTTGCTTTATTGTGAACGGAAATCGTTGATGTAGCTGTCGATGACTTTTTTGGTTAGAAATAGGCACATATTTAATTATGTTAAAAGGGAATGCAACAAAAATAAATTATCGGTACAAATTTAGTAAATATGTTTAATCATGTAGTGCTTACGGTATTATCAGGCATCAGATTTATAGTCATCATAATCGGAATCACTGTCGTCGCTATCCTCGTTAGGATTGTAAATGATAACAGCATTAACTGCTTCGATGCGTTTTTCACGAACCCACCATTCCTCAATTAAATTTTCAACTTTTGTGATACATTTTTCTCAAATTTCAGGAGTAGCCGTATAAGTGCTCGTTGCCAGGTTTCCAAAACAGCCTTTTCACTGTCACCATTAGATCCAATGTGATTGTCACAATAAGTTTTGCATATTCCTTAAATATACTCAATGGGATTAACTTGGCAATGATAAGGCGGAAGTCTTTAAGGGAAGTACAGACCGGACAAAAAAAATGTTGGCAACGCGTGTTGGCAACATGTATCCCGTCAACAAGATACAAGTTGCTAGATACACGGCAACATTGGGCGGCGTGACAACAAAAAAATTTGTTGGTTGTTGCATGTGTATCCGTGTTCCCCATTCGAATGGAAAACATCGCTTAGTGTGTACGTGCTAGTGCTGTTGGCAACACAAAATTTTCAACAAGTGGTACAAGTAGGTGCGCTATTATGTATAGTTACCATCTTTTGAACGTAGTTCAGACAATAGGTTATCTTTTCCTTTTTTGAACATTACCAGCAATTATTATAAAAGCAGCACTAGCACCAACAGCAATAGTCTCTTCCATTTTTAATTCAACACCGACTTTGGTGTGGACGTGCAACAGTGTTAGCAACATATTAGCAACAAATATGTTGACAACACCCGGCAACATGTTGCCAACATTTTGTTGTCCACAACTGAGTATAATTTGATCCACTTTGTAAATTTTTTTTCTTTCGTGCCTTTTAGCTCTCGATAATAATTTCGGTGTGAAGCAATACTGTGAAGATTTAATATTTTCGTTCGTTAATCATTCTTTTATTTTTTGTACCGTTCAGGAGTTTTTTGGTTGCTTATTTAAAATTTCCGAATGGTACGGAGCATTATCCAATACAATGACAGATGGTCCATGTAATAGTTTCTCCTTTAACCATTTCACAAACATCTCTGTATCCATATTGTCACGATAATCGGCCGATTTTGATTTTGACGAAAATAAAGAGATCCGCCCCATCAATAAAACTATGCTTTCTACCTGCATGCACAATAATGTGTCTTTTTCCTTCACTGTCGATGTGTTTTAAAGACTATGTTATCGTCCTACCAAATTCTTTTGTTCCACCTTTAGCAAAAATCCAAGTTTCGTCCAGATAAACAAATGAAGAGCATTCTTGTTTACAGTGAGTATAATTTCTTAAAAATCGGTACTATACGATTTTAATGTCGGTACCCACTACAATGATAACACGGGATTACTAATTACTTTTCTAAAAATCTAACAAAAAATCCAACAAAAATGAATCGACAAAAGCCAAATTAAAGCTTAATAGCTTAGTTAATTAGTGAAATTTGTTTGGATTACTTACATACCTCTCTTGTTATGTACAATAAATAAAGTCATTAAGAACAGATTTGGTTGAAAAATCAATCGTGCTAACAAACAAAAAGTCCCTGATGAAAAATTCGTTACCTACGAAATTTGTTTAAAAATATTAGAGAAATTTACTTTCGTACTTCTTAAATGTAAGCAAAACGAAAGTAATGGTTTTTGAAAGAGAAGAAAGCATGACAAACTGTGGAGTTTTGATTGAGGGAGAAAGAGTGGAACAAGTAAATGAATTTGTGTACTTGGGTTTAAAGTTTACGAGAGATGAAAAGTATGACAGTGACATTGAGCGAAGGGTGTTGGCAGGAAGACAAATGAATGGGGCACTGCATAGCTTTATGAATAGCCAGAAAGTGTCAAAAAAGGCACTTCTGGCTGTGCATAGAGTTCTGTTGGTTCCTACACTTATGTATGATAGTGAATGTTGGGTTTGGCAGAAGAAGCATGAAAATAGGATTAATGCTGCGGAGATGAGTAGTCTGAGAAGTATAGCCGGAGTGACTCGGTTGGATAAGGTAAAGAATAGTGAGATAAGAGAACGCTGTGGTGTAAAAGAAGATGTGGTTACAAAGATAGATAAAGGAATGCTTAGATGGTTTGGACACGTTGAAAGGATGGATGAAGGAAGATTGACGAAACAAATTTATAAAGCGAGTGTGAATGGACGGAAGTCGGTAGAGGTCGACCTCGGAGAACATATATCGATCAGATCAACATTGTTTTGAAGAAAGGCCAGCTGTCAAGAGTACCAACAACCGACGAGCATGTATGAGAGCACTGATGAAGGTAGAGGTAGCAAAAGATGTGTGTAGGAACAGTAGCGGAAGTGGAAGGAAGCGCACTCTGCCTACCCCCATCGGAAAAAGGCGTGACTTTATGTATGTATGTACTTCTTAAATGTACAGTTAAATAATGGTTATCGAGTTTCTAACGATAATCCGAAGCCACCGTGTATTCGTGAAATATGCTATAGATTATTTCCCGAGTTTATTTGTACCTAGTGTTCGTTAGTACGTTAGGTGAATTATGTTTTTATGCACACACTAAAAATAAGTAACATCCCAATAAAATAATCATAGTTTTGTGAAACAAGCTCAAGGTTTCGTAACATTGACATAGAAACCTAAAGTAAACTGCAACAATAAATAAATAAACAATTTGTTAGTTCTTTAATACCAAGTATTTCGTTTTTTACAGATTCTCGAAACTGTGAAAGCATGGGTGCGGTGGGGAAAGTAATGAGAGAAGGGGGTATACAAATATGTAGGAGTAGAGGAAAAGAAAAAGGTTGGCAATTGGCAACCATCGATTTAGATGTTAGAAAAAACCTAAAATTTTGACCTTTAACCCCGAATAACTTTTGTAGCGCACATGGGATTAATGGGGACTTTTAAAACTTCCTTTCTCATGGTGAACCCAACTTCTTCACGAAATTTCGGCTTCCCGGAAGTTTTTATTACTTCAAATGACTAAATTGACCGTACTAAATACAATAACATTAAACCAGAACCCGTATCTCTGAAAACGAAGCACTAGCGGAGATATGTTTATATAGCAAACTGTCATTTTATTTGCATATCTCGACCGGTATCAAAACAATAAATAAACCATCAGTTTTTAAGAAAAACTTTGAACACCCCGTATCTCTGAAACGAGGTATTTGCGGACATATGTTTATATAGCAAACTGACATTATTTTTCATGCAAAATCACCCTCTGAAGTTTTTGCACTTATTTACTAACACTTGTACATCCGGAAAAAAAGTAATTTTATAAAAAATGATATTTTGATAGGTAGCTGTTAAGAGAGATAAAATGTCAAACATTTTTCCCGTCACAGAAAAAATTTTTTTTTTGTTACTGCGCTTAAAGAATAGTAATTTTCCTAACAAGTGCGGAAAGTGATGCTTTCCCGCACGCGACTGCCGTTAACCCGAACGACGCGGAGCGGAGTTCGGGTTAGCAGTCGAGTGCGGGAAAGACACTTTCCGCATGAGTTAGGAACAATACTTTTTCTACAAGCGTAGGAAACAAATTCATTTTTTCAATTATTTATTCATGCAAATGGAAACAACTAACAAGAGTAACATTTTCTGTCCACTAATTATTCGTAATATTTATTGTAAATGTACAATTTGATGCATTATGTAAATTTATAGCGGAAGCCAGCATATTTTTTGAAGATGGCTGATTTCCTGAAGAAGAAGGTAACTCGGGCAATACATTATCGAAAGAAATCGAATGTGCAGGCACAGGCATCAAATCGTCGCCGATCGATATAGACGTGGATGGTTCTAAAATGCACCCGGAAGACGATGTAGTGTTCAAATTGAGAATTTTGTTGGACATTTCTTTTTTTCGATTGGTGGAGTCTTCTAAATACCCCTATGCAACTGAAGTCGATTTCCATCCTCCTAGGCGTTTGATATTAGTTATACCCACACCACAGTCAGCAAGTAAAGTGGCTGAGGAACGCCTGAAGCTGTGACCAGTGTAAAGCTCTGGATTTTGAAGGCGCAGATATACTGCTATTTCGGAGGGTATCTTTCCTATGGTATTGATTCCTACACATTGCACAGTACATTTTCCACTTTTGTAATACAAGAATAAACGACGGTGAGGAGTCTCTTTTGGACGTAAATGTACATACTTTCTGTATACGTTCAAAAAATAACCATCATTTGCTTCTTCAGATATCACGAAGGATCTAGAGGAATGATTTTTGGAATCCTTGATATCAACAATTATCAGGTTTTCTTTGTCGTCTATGTCGTCAATGGTGAGTTTTGTCAGCTCTTCTCGTCTGCAAGCACCAGCTAATCCAATAATTGCTACTAACTTAATCATGAGGTATATGTCATCGGGTGCTTCAGTCATAAATTTTGAAACGTCTTCTTGAGTGAAGATTTTGGCCTTTTTCGGTCGAAAACCGACATTCTGTCTTTTAATGAATGCAGTTGTTTTGTAAAATTTGCTAATATCCAAATTTTGCTTTACTTTGAATACACTCTTCAACATTGAATATCTTGCCCATAAAGTGTTCGGCTTCCATGTTTTAGACATTTCTAGAAAATAAGCCAAGAATACTTCTTCTTTATTTGGTGTTTTCACTTTTTTATTGTTGCACCATTCAATAAAACTCGTGTATTGCTTCTCATACCTTTGTTTAGATTTCGTTGGCAATAACTCTAAGTTCGCATCTGTAGCTGCTTGCACGATTTCTTGTGGAAGTTCTTCATCAGATGAATAATCCATTGTGGCAATTTCACTGAATCGAAAATTTTATATAAGTAACGCTTTGTCTGTCACTCTGACAATTACAAACAAATTTGTGTATTGATCGGCATGACAACATCAATTGTTACCTACTCGTTATCAGATCAATCAAAGCCTATATATAGGGTGATTTTCATAACAATACATTTTTATTTATCAATATTTGTTCATTTTTTCAATAAATAGTGCAAAATGATGGATGATTTTGAACAAACTCACTTAGTATTGCAACAAAAAAGCTTGAACTTTCATATTTTGTCACCCACCACTTATATTTTACGAGGATATCATATAAATGTTTTTCCCGCACTAGTGTGGAAAAACTTTTCCCGCACAACTGTGGGAAAATGACACTTTCCAAACTGAATTGCGTGCGGGTAGAGGGTGAATCACGCACGCTTGTAGAGAAATGTATTTACCCAATAAAACAAAACCGAAACAGTCTACTAATGTATTAGACTCAAATAAAAAATACCATGCTAAAAATTCTGCTGTTGTCATTTTTCTTTCGAATTGCATAATAAAATATTGCAAGCAGTCACAGTTAATCGCTATCCATTGTTTGATAAACAGTTTTTGCTATTAGAAATGTAACGTATTTGTGCCTTGAAAATCGTAGTATTCGCGTACTACTTATCGATCATTAACTTGTATGTCATTAAAATGTATGTAAACGATAAAAAAATATATGATTATACGAATTACTTTTTTTTCTCATCTTCTAAACTGGATTCTACGAGGTCTGGTAATAAATTACTGGGACTAGTCCAATAAAGCTATTTTATTTTGAAAATACATTCTTGAAGGTAGGTTAGGTTAGGTATCATGTGAGTGGGGCGTAGTTCTCCTTTTGATTTTCAAAATTAAATTCAATTTTTTTAGTTGTAAGTTTTCCAAAAAAGTGCAAAACATCCCTTCTTCTAAATCATGTTTTTCCCAGGTACAAATTTCACCAATTCACCCCATCTTCCAGTTACAACTGCAGTAGCAATCGAGAAGACTTACGAGATGAATGGTAGAATCATACAAAGGATAGGTTAGGTTAGGTTTTATGTGAGTGGGTCGCCCCTCCACCGCGACCCTTAGTAGGTCTATTGTGGCTCACCCCTAGAGGCTACAGTTCACCGTACAATCCAGTCCTTCTTACGAAGTTCATGGTTGTATAGGGTGAGATTTTTTTAAAATCGGTAGGTTCTAGGTTAGTGTAACCAAATATGTTGAACCTTATTCTTCCCAGGCCGGGGCATGAACATAGTATATGTTCAGCAGTTTCGTCTTCCACGCAGCAGAACCGACAGTCCGTTTGTTGGTTCAGATCTATCTTTCTGAGGTGGTATCTCAGACGACAGTGTCCCGTAAGCAGTCCTGTTAGAATACGCAGGTCATTTCTGCTCCATTCTAGGATCTGCTTAGTTGTGTTTCTCAAGGGTTGTAACGGTAAAAACGCCTTCGAGTGGGTTAGCCCCGGTAAGTCGGACCAGTACGTGAGTATTTTCCTCTCCGCCCAGTCCGAAATAATTGTCTTGGCGGCACTTGTGGTGACTCCAAAAACCGGTTCTGGTCCAGTGAACGCAGATTCGGCCCCCTGTTTTGCAAGGGTGTCGGCTTTTTCGTTTCCTTTCACCCCCTGGTGCCCAGGTACCCACAGTAGGGTCACCCTGTTGTTCGCACCAAGGTACTCTAAGGATTCGATGCAATTCCACACAAGTTTAGAATTTATCTTGTTGGAGCTCAGTGCTTTTGAAGCGGCCTGGCTGTCTGATATTATATTTATGTTTTTGTTTGCTAGAGGTCTGTTGGTCAACTCTCTTGCACACAATTCGATAGCGAATATTTCAGCCTGAAAGATTGTGGCATACCTGCCAAGACTGGTAGATATTTCAATCTTTGGTTTCCTGCTGAAAACACCGGCCCCAACTCCATCTGGGGTTTTTGAGCCGTCTGTGTACATTACGTATTCAGTCTCTGGGAAGAGGATTTGTCCCCTCATCCATTCGTCTCTCTCCGGAAAGAGGACTTTGAACGACTTTCCTACGTGTATTTTTGTGGCTAGCAAGTCAGGAACCATCCCGAGAATTGGTGGTTTTTTGTTTCACTCAGTATCCCGGAGTGTACAAAGGATAACATGAAAGTAGAAGAAACGATGAATTAGAAATGACGAAAAGCCCCGACTTGGTTTGATTGACCTCTATATAAGCTATTGACGCTGTCAAAAAATGTGTATAGTCTACTATAATAATATTATAGTTTTCTATAAATTTTGCAGATATATACATATATATATATAAACACTTAAAAATGGTTAAAAAAGAAAAAATTTAAAATCATAATTTCCTCAAGACAACAAAAGAGATTTTTTTAGTTAAACTAATCCATTTGTTTATAAACAAATGGCGTACAAAATTTGTTTTAATTATTTTATGCCATTTTAGTTGTAAAAAAAGGAATAATTAATCACTTTCGAAAAATGTTATCAAACGTTCACATTTTTGGAATAATTAATTTTTCGTTGACTTAAAACATTTTAATAAACAAAATATTAAAATTTTAAAATTATTTATGACGTGATCTTGTTAATTAATAAATATACAGGGTGGCCAACCGAAAACGAAACGAGAGCCATTAGCAGGAACCTCGTCAACATTTTTGAAAAACGCTCAGACCCGTCGATTTTTGATTAAAGAGAGACATTTTTTTCCGGTATTTTTACTTCACTACTTTCAACCCCAAGCGAAGGTAAGAACTACCCCAACATTTTTAAATGGCATCGGGGGTCGAATAATATGTCTTTTGAAAGCTATGACAAGTCTCTTAAATATTCAAACTGATGACCGCCTGCTTATATACCTATCCCACCCCAGCCCGCAAAATATAAACAAATGCAATTCGCGACAGCTAATGTTGAAAATCAGTACTTTCAACTGTTCCTCTTTGAGAAATTTTTTGATTTTTAAACTACTCCGTACGGCCCTGACACCGACACAAATCAACTAAAAGTCATGCATTTACTACGTGGAAATTAGCTTTCGTACAAACAAAGGGTCCCGTGCTATTTCTAAATCATGTTGAGAACACGTGCACTTCTTTCGAGAACATTCCAATCGTCGCGCGCAATTCTTAGCAAGCAGTTAGACGGTCACAGTGACCAATCAAAAACGCTTAATTAAAAACGAGAAGCCACATTAGAAACGATTCCGGCTTCTCGAGCCTCTTTTGCATTCCGAACTTCAAGCAATGCCGAGCACAGCGCTTCGCATATCTTCAGCCGAGGCATAACCTCTAGCGTTCAGAGCAATACTTTAAAAACACCACGTGGTAAAATGCACATAGCTGTAATCAAGTAAAATACATCAAACAAAAGCTAGTAACCAGTGAAATCATTCTAAAGATACAGGAGGCTTTAAAACTGTAAGCTTCATGTATTAAAGTTAACAATATATTATCGATGACACGTGTTTGTTTCTTTCCCGGCGATAAAAGGCAGTAAACCCGTTAGCCTACAGTAGTAAAAAGACAGATCGAGCCAGCGATTACTGAGTTATCGAAGGATTCAACATTTTTACGCAGTAAAACGACGCCGTCCTAGAGCAAGTATATCCGAGGCAAAAGAGGGTCCACACCTCATCACATAGCATACCTACAAGCCCTATATACGCCTGGTGGGGTCAGCGCCGGCCCGCAGCTAGTTTAACGAGTTTCATTTAGCTACATTTACTGACGTCGCGTCGGCAGAAAAATTAGCTCTCTTGTAAATTTTCCGAAAAACACTGAAAATCTGAATTTTTATGCATTTTTTCGAGCACGAATATCGCCTGTAATTAAGACTTTTTCGATACCACCTGAAAAAGATGGGCAAAACAGAGAGTGATAGCTGCCGCTACTGCGAGAACTTCGCTGAAACTGCAGAACATTTGCTTTTCTGCAAGAGGCTCAAGTTTCTGGAAGGGGCCTTCCTAAAGCCCTTCGATATCAGAAACTTAGCCCCCGGGAAACTGATAAACTTTACTCCTCTCGAAGTCTTGGAGAGGCAGCATGGCCTTCACGACCCACCCTACAATCTACAAGACTTTTTCGATGAATGAACCACACGAAAAAACTGCTCCCGATCCAAACCAAATTGCTCCGAGGTCAGATCATCGAAAGGTGCATGCAAAAATGAAATAATTGTTACTCGTCTACGGCTCGTCCTAGAATTTGTATACTCGTCCGATAAAAAAAAATCAGTATTTTCCGGACTTGTTACGTAAATGATTATTTTATGCAATAATTTTGAGTTTCAGACGTGCTTAATAAAAGTGAGGACAACTTTTTTGCGTTGCTTTGTAATTAAACTTAATATAAACATTAAAAAAAACGAACAATGTTATCTTTACACACGACGAACAATGACGAACAAATTCTTAAAATAAATTGCACTATTATTGCACCTCGGCTACTACATTCAGGTTCAGTAACGAATTTTGCAATTCGAGTGTTGCAATTATTATTATCATGTCTAACAGTAAAGTTTGTGTGTCAATGTCAATACCTCGAATATTTACAATATCTATTTCGCATTGTATTCGCGACGGACATATCCAAATTTAAAAAATTAGTATATCAGACTTATAATAAAAATAAATATTAGTGGTCTGGGTGCGACCCGAGAGGTCCACACGACTAACTTCCCAGTGAAGAGAATGAAAATATACTATATGTTTTGTTTGTGTGGTTCAGTAGTCTGGTGGACCAAATGGTTACAACAGACAGCTAGAGCAAAGCTTGCTGGCCTTCAGCGGCTGGCATGCCTGGCCATAACTGGAGCTATGTCCAGCACACCAACGGCAGCGATGGAACACCTCCTACATCTCCCTCCCCTAGATATTCTCTTAGAGAGGGAGGCCAGGATAGTTTCCTATAGATTCCTGTCTTTGGAAAAGCAAATAAATGGAGAGCAACTCGGAGATCACTCCGGGATACTGAGTGAAACAAAAAACCACCAAATTCTCGGGATGGTTTCTGACTTGCTAGCCACAAAAATACACGTAGAAAAGTCGTTCAAAGTCCTCTTTCCGAAGAGAGACGAATGGATGAGGGGACAAATCCTCTTCCCAGAGACTGAATACGTAATGTACACAGACGGCTCAAAAACCCCAGATGGAGTTGGGGCCGGTGTTTTCAGCGGGAAACCAAAGATTGAATTATCTACCAGTCTTGGCAGGTATGCCACAATCTTTCAGGCTGAAGTATTCGCTATCGAATTGTGTGCAAGAGAGTTGACCAACAGACCTCTAGCAAACAAAAACATAAATATAATATCAGACAGCCAGGCTGCTTTAAAAGCACTGAGCTCCAACAAGATAAATTCTAAACTTGTATGGAATTGCATCGAATCCTTAGAGTACCTTGGTGCGAACAACAGGGTGACCCTACTGTGGGTACCTGGGCACCAGGGGGTGGAAGGAAACGAAAAAGCCGACACCCTTGCAAAACAGGGGGCCGAATCTGCGTTCACTGGACCAGAACCGGTTTTTGGAGTCACCACAAGTGCCGCCAAGACAATTATTTCGGACTGGGCGGAGAGGAAAATACTCACGTACTGGTCCGACATACCAGGGCTAACCCACTCGAAGGCGTTTTTACCGTTACAACCCTCGAGAAACACAACTAAGCAGATCCTAGAATGGAGCAGAAATGATCTGCGTATTCTAACAGGACTGCTTACGGGACACTGTCGTCTAAGATACCACCTCAGAAAGATAGATCTGAACCAACAAACGGACTGTCGGTTCTGCTGCGTGGAAGACGAAACTGCTGAACATATACTATGTTCATGCCCCGGCCTGGGAAGAATAAGGTTCAACATATTTGGTTACACTAACCTAGAACCTACCGATTTTAAAAAAATCTCACCCTATACAACCATGAACTTCATAAGAATGGCTGGATTGTGCGGTGAACTGTAGCCTCTAGGGGTGAGCCACAATAGACCTACTAAGGGTCGCGGTGGAAGGTCGTCCACGCCCCACTCACATGAAACCTACTATATGTTTTATTGCTATAATTATTATCATTAAAATTATAATAAAAAATGATTTCAAATTGTTTATAACAAATTATAATTGTTATTAACAAAATTCTGTTTATGTCAGCCGTATTCTTTTAAACTTTTTCTTATCATTTTATATATATTTCATATATATACATATACATATATATATATATATATATACATTTCATATATATAAGCCGGAGCTATTTTTAATTGTTTGTAACAATTGAATTTTTTTTTTAATTATTATGATCAATAATCATTTCTTAGTAACAATATTCAATTTTTGTAAACAATGCTTTATTAACAATAATTTTTCACTGTTATAGCGTCTTCAATGCTATTCTCTCAATACTAACACAAGTTTAAAATTTTCCAATTCCTATTTTTGTTTTCTAAAACTATCTCTTTTTATGAAATATTGTCATCATATTTTTCATACAAATATTCCTAACATGCTATAATCATTTTATTTGAAAGATCTTAAAATTCTGTATTAAAAATAGTATAATTTATAAATTGCAAAATTCAAGTATCATCGGCGTAAAGAAGGCATCGACCAAATCATTCATTTTCAATCCTTACGCACTCTCTTTTAAATCTTTTATACAATCGTTTATGTATAAGTTAAACAGCCATGGCAAAGCCACACATCCCTGTGTCACACCTTTTTCGATGTTAAACCAGTCCGTGCAAGCTTCGTTTATCCTGACATAAGCAATGGAATCCTCAAACAGTGATTTCAGTGCTCGTATTAAACTACCGCTCACGACCACAATTCATGCTTATAATTAAATGATTTATGGTACATGAAATGTTATTCTAGGTTTCTTAAATTAGGTGAGAAAGATTATTTTGTGGTTGGAGTGATTTACCCGGTGTATTGATGATCATATGCCCCAGATTTCGATTACTAAAAAGTATGGGGAGCAAGAAGGTCATGAAAGTAAGGTCACGTCGGTAAAAACCTTGTAGTAACCCTTGCCGAATGAAAACGTAAGTTGTCTTGTTGAAAAAAGGGTTGATATAACTCTAATGTAATGGCGTGTACTGCGTTTTATATGTGATTATTTGCATTCAAATTTCTATCAATAAAAATTAGATTTGGCCTGTTACCGAATGTTATTACACCCCATACCATCACCTTCGTGTAACAAAGTAAATTCTGCCATCTCTACGTATTCGTTTTAAGCTGAGTACTTACTGAATCAAGTTTCTCTATCTCGATTTTGGGAGTCGCGGTGTCTAATAATATGTCTTGGCATGACCATGTTGCTAACATCGCAAAGTCAGCAAGCCAGAGGCTGGTTTTTCTGTGGAAAACTAGAAAGTTTTTTACTCCTGATCAACTGTTGATGACGTACAAGGCTCAAATCTGACCTCTACTGGAGTATTGCTCGTACATTTGGGGTTTAGCACCAAGGCATTCTCTTCGTCTTCTAGATTCCATTCAGAAAAGAGCCATTCGCTTGATAAACAGCTCAACTCTCACAGATACCCTTCACCCTCTAGAACATAGAAGAAGAGTTGCAGACCAGTCATTGATCTACAGATATTTCCATGGCAGATGCTCCTGAGAAATAAAAACTCTTGTACCACGATTGGCCACATTCGGCCGAAGAACTCGGCACGCTGATCAGTCTCACACATTTACTCTTAAGCTTGACACTACAAGGACCAATCTTCATCAATAATCCTTCTTTTACAGGGCTGCTATGGAATGAAATAAGCTTCCAAAATCAGTTTTTCCAGAGAACTATGACCTGCAACTTTTTAAAAAGCGTGTCCACAATTATTTCTTTTCTATAATCCCTTCCCCTTCTAATAGTCGCAGTGCGGGCCGTCCGCGGCCCACACGATAGGTCTACCCTTTTTGCGACTATTTTCATAAAAAAAAAAAAATTCCCCATAAAAAACTGCTTGACCGATTTTGCTGAAACTCTAATCAGTTCTAAGTTGCGTAATTATGCGTCGAATGCAATTGGTCCCACGTCGATATTATCGATATCGATATTAGACGTCCACCTAAAAACTATTGTATTCGACTCCGGGGACCTTGAAATATGGATATATGTCAACATTCGGGATTCGCAAAATCGGACCTAGTAGCTTCACTGGGAAGTTAATAAATAGAAACAGTTCTTTTGTCTACCTTTATCTCCTGTCACCAGATAAGGAATACGTACATTTTAAAAAACGAGAATAATTTATACTTTTCAGAAATGTTTTGGCAGATAATAATTGTGATGAAAATAGTTTTGTCACGTGTGATAGATTTGTCATAGAACTAATGTATGTGAGTCATTTCATCATATTCAAAAGCGAAAAAGATTTAATTCATTATCAATCAACAAATTAAAAACAGCATGCAATTATAATAATTTTCTTACAGCTCCAAATTACGTTTACGTTTAGAAGAATAAAGTAAAGTTACGACCACAGTAAAATATGTGAGAAATATGGGGACCAACCGACCAACGCGTGTTAGTTGTTTTAAGGTAAATTTACAAATCGTACACAATTTGACTTATTTGACAATTCGTAATAAAATTTGACATCAATCCGGTTTATTGAAGCAAAGGATCGATCAAGAGAGTGACGAATGAAACTGATGAAAAGATATGGGATTTAGGACAGGAAGGGGATGTATGGATCAGGTTTTTCCTGAAGAAGCATAGTTACAAAAATTCTCGGCAAAAGTCAAAAGGTCTACTGCGCCTTCGTAGACTTGGAATGAGCCTATAGGACAGAGTGGTGAGGAGTGAATTGTGTCGTCGACATTGTCTATGAATAGGGTGAGCGGTATCTTTACTTTAACAGGATACCAATGCTTGTGCTAGGATTAACGGAGATTACCAAACTGGTTTAACATCAAAAAAGGTGTTAGGTGTTAGGCAGGGATAAGTGGCTTCTTCACGGCTGTTTACCTTATGCATTGACGGTTTTTTTAAATATTTTTTTTATATATTTTTTTTTTTTTTTTATGAAAATAGTCGCAAAAGGTATAGACCAATCGTGTGGGCCGCGGACGGCCCGCACTGCGACTATTAGAAGGGGAAGGGATTATAGAAAGGAAATGATTGTGGACACGCTTTTTAAAAAGTTGCAGGTCATAGTTCTCTGGAAAAACTGATTTTGGAAGCTTATTCCATTCCGTAGCAGCCCTGTAAAGGAAGGATTCTTGATGAAGATTTGTCCTTGTAAATGGGTGAGACTGATCAGCGTGCCGAGTTCTTCGGCCGAATGTGGCCAATGGTGGTACAAGAGTTTTTATTTCTCTGGAGCATCTGCCATGGAAATATCTGTAGAGCAATGACTGGTCTGCACCTCTTCTTCTATGTTCTAGAGGGTGAAGGGTATCTGTGAGAGTTGAGCTGTTTATCAAGCAAATGGCTCTTTTCTGAATGGAATCTAGAAGACGAAGAGAATGTCTTGGTGCTGAACCCCAAATGTGCGAACAATAGTCCAGTAGAGGTCGGATTTGAGCCTTGTACGTCAACAGTTGATCAGGAGTAAAAAACTTTCTGGCTTTTCACAGAAAACCTAGCCTCTGGCTTGCCGACTTTGCGATGTTAGCAACATGGTCATGCCAAGACATATTATTGGACACCGTGACTCCCAAAATCGAGATGGAGGGACTTGGTTCAAGGGTATTTCCGGACATTGTGATGGGATTATTTGAGGAATTCACTTTCTTGGAAAACGTGGCACTTTGTGTTTTTTGGGCGTTGAACTGAACAAGATTGTTGGTTCCCCACTCGACGATTGCTTTAAGATCTCTATTGATGGAATCATCCTGTTCCTACATGAGTCTATTTGTATCATTTACCGAAAGTGATCGATAGGATGTGAAAGTTGAGACAAGTGTATGAAAAAGTCGTGACTATAGGTAGGTGTGTACGTTAATTTTATGTTTGTCGCAATAAATTTGATAGCGTGAAAAAACTGCGTTTTTGAGTGTTTTTAGATACAGTTCGTTTCGTTCTTTTAAAAAATGTAACAGTTTTATTGAACTATAACTATAGTATAGTGTTAAATAATCATTCATATATTCGATACATTGACATTTTTAGTAATCTCCTTTAAATGAATCGAATTTCCAGAATGACAACCAAAGTATCCCAAAATTAAATGCGTGCTTCGAATAAATTTCATTTGACACACCGCTGGGGGTTTCCAACCGGATCTGAATGTCACTTTAAACACAATCAAAACACACAAACAAAATTGTAGATAAACAAAATACTTGCGATGTTTTCATGCACAGAGTGTTCCATCGATTGACACAAAACGTCCTTCGGTTCACTGAAGAGGCCAGAATTCGACGAAACTAATACAAAACATGACGATTGGCGGGTAGTAAAAATATATAGGTTAAAATTTATTGTAGCTGCGAGATGCAAATATTATGGACTGTATTTTCTAATGAAATGCAAAAACATTAACCGATTAAACGTCAATGGCAAAATGAAATAGTACATATAAAAAAAAGTCCAAGATCCACATCGGTTTTAGCCACAAGCTTTTTAGAACAGTGATATTAATTTTTTCGTCAGCAATTTTATTTATATGTTAAAAATTATTTTTTACTTTTTAGTTTCATTAACTTAAAAGCGTTTTCTTTAGTTTTTTTAAACTATAATTAATAGAAATAATTTGGTAAACTTTTTTAATCATTTGTCTCACAGATTTTGCAGGGGTTATAGCGTAATAAAAAGTAAATTTTTATGCTCCCGTATTATTATAATTCGCGAATTAAACATCACAAAATATTTAGGATACGCCAATGGTGATCAATTCGGTTTAAATCGTAGTAATAAAGTAGGTATTTATCTTTACAAGGAACTTTGTAACTAGGGATGTACTATAAAATAAATTATAGTTTAAAAAACTAAGAAACACGCTTTTAGAGTTAATCAAACTAAAAAGTTAAAAATAATTCCTAACATAAGGATAAAATTACCGACGAGAAAATTAATTTCACTGTTTCAAAAGCGTGGGGTGCTTCGTATGACATTTTTAAACTATTCCGGTACGTGTTTTAAAAAGCTTGATTGGTAGAGCTCTTAGCGCGTAACCAATAGATCTGAGTTCGGTTCCCAATCCGAGCCGTCCGAATTATTTTTTCGTTTACCGAAAATTACTCACTGAGTAGGTTTCTTTTTTCCTTTCTTTCCTCATTTTCCTGATAAGCTCAAATTTTTCACTAGTTCCATTCCGAAACGCAGAGTTAGTTTACAAAAAATGTCATACAAAGCACCCCTTGCTTTTAGAACAGTGACATTAATTTTCTCGACAGTAATTTTATTCTTTTGTTAGTTTACAAAAAATGTCATACAAAGCACCCCTTGCTTTTAGAACAGTGACATTAATTTTCTCGTCAGTAATTTTATTCTTTTGTTAAGAATTATTTTTCGCTTTTTAGTTCGATTTTTTACTCACGCTCTTGCCATTCATCCCTCGGCACGTTTCTCACCAGTACATTGGATTGGGTGAATTATAATTTGACATTGGAACTGCGCGCATGCGTAGTTCACGCACTAGATTTATCTCTCTTACTCTCATGCTAAGGATCCTTGAAGAAATTTATTAATCCTGGCGAAACTAATCAGGATAATCGGATATTTCGACAGAATTATTGCATTGTCATCGGTCTTTGACAAATGTGCAAAGTTTAAATTAAATCTGATTAAAGTTGGGCAAAATCGAGGCCAAAGAGTCAGTTACAAACAAACAAACATACAAACAGACCCGTGAAACTAATATAAGTGTGTTAAAAATGTTCTCATCAAAAACCTTAGCAGAGTTGTTACGCATTCCCTGACTTCCAGGGTTTCCAGGCAGATTGTCCAAATAGTCCTGACACAATAGGGTCAAATGAAGAACATTTTACTTTTAACTTCAAATACGATTTCATCAAATAATTATTATTAAAATAAATAATGAGAGATTTTAAATAATTAATGAAAATGATCTAAAACTCTAAATATTTTACCAAAACAAAACACTATGGCTGACATAATGTTTTTGTTAACAATAAGGAATAACATAAATATTTAAAATATACAAAATGTCTTGTCACACTTTTCAGTCGATGTGATTTTACGTAAATCTTTCTTAAGTGAATTCTGGAATAATTCCAGATCAACATTTTCTTACTTTCTCCTGACAAATAAATTTCCGAGTTTTTCATGTTTTCCACGGGCCTTACAACTTTGCTTAGTTTACAACATGATATCCAATTTTCAACGCCCTGTAGACCATCGTTTTGTGTTAACTAATAAATATTTTTAAGTAGCATGTGTTCAGACTTTTAAATTATATTTCGACACTCGACCCTTTGAGGGCAGAAAAACGAAATATGGGTCGACTATCCTAGTTAAATATTCCAAGAGTGGCATCAAACTGATACCAGCCCTAGATAAAAATAGAATTTTAAGAAGGTTAAACATTTCAAATGTAGATAAGAAGACCGTTCGAAAAATTATCTTTTAACATAAATGGATAACACAAAAGCATTAGAGAGGGTGATTTGTTACTGGTTGTATACAAGGTATTAACAAATTTACTTCCGAAATTACTGTATTAAAATTCACCTTGTCAGATCTCACCTTGATTCGAAACAAAACAAGTAGAATATTTTTGGCACTGGCTTCATCTCTTGCTGCTTTATTTTTTCAATTGCTGACACATCTTATTTATAAAAATTCAGCTTCCGTATGTTTGCGTTCACAAAACTAGTAAAGTATTCGATGAATTATTGACTTGAAATTTTTACATGAAATTGCATTTTAATAGAAAATAATATAAATTGGTATGATATGAATATTGTCTTTAAAAATTTATATTTTGAAATGTATTTTATATAGAAATTAAAATTTATGTTAAAAATTTAAACAGTTATTTGACAGTAATTTGGTTATAAAATTTTTAGATAGAATAATGTAACAGATGTATGCAATATTATAAGTCTGGTCTTGTAAATGAGACAGTTCAGTCAGAGGTAGAGAAAAAAAACAATTGTAAGCTATGAATTTTAAAAGTTTGTTTATCAAGGTGGTAAGATTTTTGAAACATTGTATAAGTGTTGTTAAGAAAAAAGAGAGCAGACTTATTTTTATATAAATTAGTATTATATTGTAAAGAGGGTTAATAATTTGAATTTGCAAATGGCTGTCGTGTTTTTCAAAGTATAAAAAAATCACAGAAAGTATAGACGTAATTTCGTATGTATAATAATAATCAGGTTTTAAATTTTAAAAATAATTATGAAATATTAACTAAAATAGAGTGACAACTAAAAATTTCAAGAAAATTGGCAGTTTCCTGAGAGAATCACCAAAAGGGGCCCCGTTTCTACGTTACACCTAGATTTGGACAACCATCATTAAGAAGTCACCACTAAGCTTCCAACACAAACATCTAAGTCTTTTATATGCAGCCAAAATCGCTAGCAATAAAGAGCAACCAACTTATACAAATACGTTCACAGATCGCTTTCAGCAGACATAGATAACAACAAGATTAGACCCACCATTTTACGAAAGAGTCAGAAGAAACCTTAATGACCTACAAATTCAATTTCCACCTTTTTCCCAACAAATATCCAAACTCCTTCACCCTGATTAATACCCTTACCCAGAATCAATACCAACCTCAGTATATTAAAAAAACAGGAAACTTTAACTAATCTTATAAAACAGTCTTTTTTAAAAGAAATAGAAAACTATCAAAAACACTATACGATATACACTGACGCTTCCAAATCATCAGACGGTCTAAGAGCAGCCATCCTCACCCCAAACACATCCATAAAATTTAATTTCAAACCGATCACTTCTTGATACACTGCAGAATTGTATGCAATACTACAAGCACTTATTTATATTAAAGAATCCAAAAAATCTAATCGCCTTACTGATCAAAACAGAATTAGCGTACTTGAAAGATAAAGATGCCAACGTGGAATTTATGTTTGTACCATCACACTCCGGTATAAAGGGAAATGAAGAAGTAGACCAACTAGCCCGAGTAGCACCAAACAACCATAACTCTATACCAATAGACGAAGTATTATCTTATGACATGAAATCCGTAATAAAATCTAAAGTGTTTAGTGCATGGCAAAACGTTTGGTGTGCAACACAAAATGATCTAAAAGAAGTCAAATAATCAGTAAATCCTTGGCTCCAACCAACATCGAACAGACCACACCAAGTAAGAATATCGCGTTTGCGGCTGGGTCATAGCAATTTAACCCATAAACATCTCATCACACGAACCGAGTTACCAATAAGTGAAACCTGTCAAATAAGTGTTAGTGTGAAGCATATATTAATCGAGTGCAAATAATACGAAACCACAAGAAAGAAGTACAACATTTCAACGAATATAGCAGAGACTCTAGGAGAAAACATGAACGTTGAAAAAACAATAGGTTATTTAAAGGACACCGGCTTATATAAATTATTGTAATTTTTTTTTAATTTACACTCTGTATCTTATGTCGCTAATAACCCCAGTGGTTGAAGCGACTAAAATGAATAAAAAAAAAATTTGGACAGAGATTTTTTTAATGTGAATTAGTGGGGATTATAATAAAATTTGGCAATTGTTTATATATATTTTTTTAAAGTTTTGGATCAATAAAAAGGAAAAATTTGTGTAAGGTTTATAACTTTTTTGAATGAACTGAACCTTCTCTCAGGGAAAGAACAATTTTATACCGGGCAGATAAGTAAAAATAAATATTAAAAGTTAATATTAAAGTCTAATAAAACGCATCATATCAAAATATTATATAAAACTAAAACAGTATTCTTAACAGCGAAATAAGAATAAAAATATGTAAAACTGATTTTAAAGAAACCAGCTAATTTTTAGCCTATACGATAGGGTATATGTGGGTCGATTATATATTAGAAAACCCTATGCTGATAAGAGACAACACGCCGAAACCGGTCCATAGGTGGTCACTTCGAATGGATAAATTTAATAATTCTTTCTTTTACTTAACAAGCATCTGCATACCACCCGAAATGGGATCATGCACGATTATTTATCAGACGTAATTCAATGCTCGTCGTAGGCATATAGCCAGGAGTGTAGTTGTTTTCTGATGTATGATCGACCCACATATACCTATAGTATAGGTTAAAATGCGGCAAAATTAGCTGGTTTTTTAAAAATCAGTTTTACATATTTTTAAAAGAAATGGATTTGAAAGATTAAAAAGAATTCAAGGATTAAAAATCAAATTCTTTAAAATACTTACAAAAAATTCTTTGGTTTTTTTTTCAGGAATACCTAAAAATAACTATATGTATGACAATTGTTTACTTTACACATTACTATTTTTTTTACAATTGTTTCTCATTTGTTTTAACAAAAAACTATTCGCTCCGTGCGTGACTGCAGCGCCATGGTATCTGTGAACTAAAGAACGCTGTCACAGAGTTTTTAATATACAGTGCGGTCCATAGGTATGGAATAAATTCATTTTTAGCGTTATTATGTATGTTATTAAAAAATCCTGAAACAAGTCAATTTTTATTGTCAATTTGACAATTTACAGTATGAAAATATTACCCCCTTCTTGCACCGCCTCTGAGTTATGAGCATCCCCTCAAAAAATTTAAATGAGAAGGGGGGTCGTGTGGCATCTTGGCATAAAAGATCGACTGTCAACAATATACCGACGACTAATTCTCCAATTCTATGGGCATATAAACAGAAGACAAGGAGACAACATGGAAAAATTGATGATACAAAGAAAAATAAAAGGCCAGAGGACAAGGGGTCGCTCTCCCACCAGATGGGTAGACCAGGTAAAGAAAATTACGGGAAGACCCTTACAAACAACCATTAGAGACACAAAAGATAAAACACTTTATGATTGTTTAATTAAAAGTTGGAAATGATTTAATTTCATCTGAAAAGTGATTACATTATCTGTTTTCGAAAAAATAAAAGTAAGTTAATTTCATACTGAATTACTTCAATTAATTTGTGTTTTATTATTGAAAAATTATTTGTCTTTTATTTAGATTACTGCATTTAAAAATGTGCGAATTGAATTTAGAAAACAAATGCTTTTTTTAAAAGCAATTATATGTCGCATGCCAGAGGTTAGGTTTTCTGTGGAAAGCCAGAAAGTTTTTTACTCCTGATCAACTGTTGACGACGTACAAGGCTCGAATCCGACCTCTACTGGAGTATTGCTTGCACATTTGGAGTTCAGCACCAAGGCATTCTCTTCGTCTTCTAGATTCCATTCAGAAAAGAGCCATTCGCTTGATAAACAGCTCAACTCTCACAGATACCCTTCACCCTCTAGAACATAGAAGAAGAGTTGCAGACCAGTCATTGCTCTACAGATATTTCCATGGCAGATGCTCCAGAAAATAAAAACTCTTGTACCACCATTGGCCACATTTGGCCGAAGAACTCGACACGCTGATCAGTCTCACCCATTTACTCTCAAGATTGACACTACAAGGACCAATCTTCATCAAGAATCCTTATTTTACAGGGCTGCTACGGAATGGAATAAGCTTCCAAAATCAGTTTTTCCAGAGAACTTGCAACTTTTTAAAAAGCGTGTCCACAATCATTTCCTTTCTATAATCCCTTCCCCTTCTAACAGTCGCAGTGCGGGCCGTCCGCGGCCCACACGATAGGTCTACCCTTTTTGCGACTATTTTCATAAGTCGGTAAACCAGGACCGGATTTAAGGGAGGGCAACCGGGGCAGCAGCCCCGGGCGTCCACAATAGAGACGTCGGAATTTTTTTTTAATTCCGACTAGTAAACACTAGTAAAAAAAATATATCTTTTCCTTTGATATTTTTTTTCGCTGTTTTACCTTTATCTACAGTACTTTGTACAAACATGATTATATTATTTTCGAAAATTAACAGTAATATCATTGTTCCATCTTTGTTCACCTCAGTCAGGCAATCAGTAAAATTTTAAAATCTCAAATGGTCCTCATGAGCACTAGCAATTCACTACTGGTCTTGAGAAAGTATCCCACTGGCTCAATGGCTGAGTGGGATGGTACTTGCCCACAGCCTCGGAGATTAGATATTCGATTCCGTGCCTCGACAATTTTTTTTAATTTTATATGTATAAACTAATTGCAATATGTGAACAATTAGTGTTATTCAATTTTTAAACAAATCAGTTATTATTGACTAATTGGTAATTTTTTCCATATTTCTTTATGCAGCAAGGTATGTAGTTTGAATTTTGATAGGCAAATAATTATTATTGTGACACAATTAAATGCCATCAATTATTCACGAACTTTACTTCATGCAAAAAATTTGAAAAAATCATAGTTGATCAATAATAATTTATTTCTATAATTATTGAAGAATATCAATTTTCATACAAAACCCACATCATGGTGACGAGGAGTCAAACGCTAATATTATTGAAGCTACGAAAGCCATAGTCGACGGCTGTTCGGAATTCGAAGAAGCTCTAAGCAGCATATCTTCCGATAAAGAGCAAAAAGGCATTGTGAGGAATTAAGCAACGCACCTTCTAAAGAAGATGAGTAGTCTCGAAACCGCTTTGTTTGCAACCTTTTGGAACGACATCTTGGAGCGATTCAACGCTACATACAAGATGTTGCAAGACCCGAAAATGATTCTGGAATCAGCAATGCGTGCACTAGAATCATTGAAATCATTCGTAGAATCCAAAAGAAACGATTTTGATAAATACGAGGAAGCAGCAAAAAAAATATCTCATACTGACCAATACGTACAATCCCGCACCGGAACGAGAAATGTGAGGTTGAATCCGCTCGATTACGGGAAAGCACAAGATGCAAATCTATCACCCAAGGAGAAATACAAAGTGTCCGCCTTCATCCCAGTGGTTGACCAGCTATGTGTTTCTCTTACTGAAAGATTGCATGCCTATGAAGCTGTACGTTCGAGATTTGGATTTCTTAATCACATCGAGAAGATGGATGCTGAAAATTTGCACGCTGCAGCAGAGGCATTGGTGAAAGTTTATGTGGATGATTTAGAACCTAGTCTTGGTAATGAGTTGGTTCAATTTGTGTCTTTGATCGAGTCATACAAACAAAACTATGAGAAAGGCCAATCTCCGGAACTATTTTACTACCAAATTCTCGAAGATCAAAATTTCAGAGCTACATTCCCAAACCTTGAAATTGCATTAAGAATGTATTTGGTCTTGATGGTATCAAATTGCACTGGAGAGCGCTCATTTTCAAAAATGAAAATTATCAAAAATAGGCTTCGAACCACGATGGGACAGAACCGTTTATCAAACCTTTCTCTCCTGAGCATTAAAAGCGATTTACTTCGGGAACTGGATTTTAGCGAAATCATTAATGATTTTTCGGCGAAAAAAGCTCGAAAGGTTCCGTTCGTTAACACTAAAATTTAATTTCAAATAATTCTTGTTTCCAATTATATTTATGTATGTTTGTTGAATACTAAAAGAATCTACCTGCGTTTCACAATAAAATATTTATTGAAAAACTCAACTGAAAAAATTGTTCATTTTATTCGGAAAATAATTTGGGGCCAGGGGGCCTCCACTCCTTTGTTGCCCCAGGGCCTCTAGACCTCTAAATCCGACCCTGCGGTAAACCGTCTGATCTTTACGTTTATGCAAAAAACGGAAAAACACTATCACTATCTTTATAATAATAAACGACTTAAGAATAATGTTTTTTCTTTCTTTTCTTTCATTCCACATCATAACAATAGCTACGCAAGGTATCATGTGAGTGGGGCGTGGTCGCCCCTCCACCGCGACCCTTATTAGGCCTATTGTGGCAGCTACGCAAAGTGTGGTATTTAATTGAATGATGTGGACGTACCGTAGAATGCTCAAAATAACATGGACATCGCACACCACAAATGAAGAGGTTCTTCGCAGGCTGGGGATAGAGCGTGAGCTGTTTAAACTCGTAAAGATACGGAAAACAGCGTATCTAGGTCACATTCTGAGAAACCCTAAATACCGTTACGCTCAACTTATTGTTAAGGGAAAATCGAAGGCAAACGTGGCCTCAGAAGAAATAAAATGTCATGGCAGAGAAACATACGTCAATGGACTGGCCTGGACTTAGAAAAACTTACAAGAGCAGCCGAAGACCGAGAAGAATTTGCGACTGTGATATCCAACCTCCACTGATGGAGATGATAGCACATTAAGAAGAATAATTGATACTGATCCACAGCAAACCGCCAAACAACTATTGTACTGAAAAGTACAGGAAATACCTTCAACAGCTAGTTGGAATCATTACATCATCCAGTCAATGATTATCTAAAAAAGATGAGGTAGGTGGGGAATGATTTCTGCAGTAATGATAACAGCATTTTTTGATAGAATGTGAAGCACTATCACAAAAAACAGTAATAAGGCTTCCTACCTATAAAGATCTTGGAAACTGTGATGCAACTTCGTACTTCAAAGGGCTAAAAATGGACCCAGAAGTAGCGCAATATCAAAAGGTTTAGTTGCCCAATGGCTTTCATCAGGCCTGATCCTATTATATAATAATAATAATTATAGTTCCCAACGAAAATTGTCTTCCAAAATTATTATTCACTTTATTTACAACTTGTTAAATATAGAAAGGGGGATAACTGAGAAAACGAAGGCGATTCTACCAGCGGGAAAGGTTATGGCCAAGGTAATATGAGATGAGTCTTGAATCATGTTCAACAAATAATAAGTAATCAGCGGTCTCAAGAACTATGCTTATTCATTGCATCGCTTGTATTTAGCTAGAAAGCTTTTATTAAAATATTCTTTTACGTTTTAACTGCAACCGAGGCAATGTCGTTTATTTTTCAAATTGACTTTATTGTTAATTCCGATGCTTATCTCTTTTATTGTATTCTCACCAATATTGTAATTTGATCATTTTTTTAATAAAATAAATATTTTCTCTTACATTCAATTTTTTTTCTAATCAATTCTGATATTTTAAGTACCTAATTACTTCAAAAAAAACACCCTAACTTTGACTGGATATAGTGCAAGGGGCCCCAGGGTATTGGCTATGGGATAATTTTAGAGCAAATTGTATTGTTTGTTTTAGTATGGGTACTTGTAACTTTTGTCACAATTTATGTGATACAAACGTAAGTAAAAAGTGGGCTTAGATTATTCTTTAACTACTGTTTACAATATAAAGCCAGCACCCACCCCTCATTCAGGCAGAGTCCGGACCTGATATCATGAGAGAGGAAATTAAAGCTGCCATTAATACTTTAAAGGAAGAAAAGGCTCCATAACCGGATGGAGTACATTCGGAATTCCTCAGGCCTCTTGACGAAGAGTCCATCACATTCCTGACTGGCATTTTTAATAACATCTACAATACTGTGAACATTCCAAAAGAATGGCTTATCTCTGAGTTTATAATGTTACCAAAGAAACAGGGAGCCAAAGCTTGTGGCGACTACAGAACAATTAGTCTGATGAGTCACATGCTAAAGCTGCTCCTCAAAATCATTCATCGAAGAATCTATAGGATCTACGAGGAAAGATTGTCACATACACAATTTGGATTTATGAAGGGCGCGGGTACAACAGAAGCACTTTTTCGTCTACAAGTATTGTTCCAGCGCTGTAGGGATATGAACTGTGATATTTTGCCTGTTTTTTAGAATACCAGAAGGCGTTGGATAGAATAAAACACGAAAAGATGATAGACGTCTTAATGAATATGGAGACGAATGATAAAGATCTAAAGATCATCCGAAACCTTTACTGAAATCAATCAACTACTACTAAAATTAATACGGAAGAGCAAACCATCACAGTAAACATTCTTCGAGGCAAGGCTGTATCCTGTCACCACTCATATTTAATCTCTACTCGGAGGAAATCTTTAAAGAGGCCCTTAAGAATACCGAATTTTGCTGAATGGAGAACAGTAGACAGTAATCAGTAGAGAAACTAATGGAAGATACGGCTTAACGATCAACAACACACCAATAGACAGAGTAACACAGTTGACCTATCTGGGAACCATGATCAATAATAATTGGAACCACTCACAGTGGTAGAATAGAGAAAACAAGGGCCGCCTTCAACCAAATGGCTAAACTGTTTAAAAGTCACAACCTCAACATCGACATCAAAACCAGACTCCTCCGGTGCTATAGTTTCTCGATTCTTTTCTATGGAATGGAGTCATGGACATTAACCGAGGCAACACAAAGAAGACTCGAAGCCTTCAAAATGTGGCCCAATAGAGGGATGCTGAGAATATCATGGGTGGGCAGAGTGACCAACAAGGCAGTAATGGAGAGAATGAAGAAGGACTTGGAAGTAATAAGCACCATTAAAAGAAGAAAGCTTGATTACCTCGGACATATTATGAGGAACGAAAGCAAATATCACCTTTTGTCCGTTCTCAAAGGGAAAGTTTATGGCAGAAGATCACCAGGCAGAAGGAGAATATGATGGCTTAAAAACTTAAGAACATGGTTCTCAAAAACTACTACCGAACTATTTAAAGCAGCCGTAAACAAAGTCATCATATCCAGGATGATCGCCAATATTCGGAACGAATAGGCATTTGAAGAAGAAGAACAAGAATAAATTTTAATATAAAAACAAGAAATAACTTAAGATAGAATGCTAATTTAGTTGTTGAAAAGGTTACTCCAGAAATACTACGAATTCATCGTTCCCGAAGACTATGAATTCGACACTAATATCAGCCGTTTTTGATAGTTTTTATATTCTATCCCCTTTCCACCCCTTTCGTAGGGGTGCTAACAAAATTGGGAGTGAATTTAAACCATTCTCGAGTCCTCTGGAATAGACACAAAAATTTCATTGAAATCGTTTTAGCCATTTAGGAGGAGTCACATACACACGCACAGATAGGGGGTAAAGAGGGTGGTACTCTCTGCTATAACATGGACCATCAGCCAAGTTAGAAAAATATATTTAAAAAAAAACTACTTTAGATAATAACACTCTAAAAAGTAAATTTAAAATTGTTTATTTAATCATTTTTTGAATAAATAAAATGTTTTTACGTAAACGTGAAAACAGCACAAGCATTTGAATGTTGGCAGAACTTTTTTACTTACACCTAGGTGACGTTTAATGTTAAATATAAGTTTAAAGTCGTTGTTGTTACAAAAAAGATGCTTTTATTGAGGCATTTATTTTTACGAAACCCAATATGATTTTTTGTTTTGCTAAATTGGGTGTCTCAACCAATTACTCTCAAGATTGACACTACAAGGGCTGCTACGAAATAGAACAAGCTTCCAAAATCAGTTTTTCCAGAGAACTATGACCTGCAACTTTTTAAAAAGCGTGTCCACAATCATTTCCTTTCTATAATCCCTTCCCCTTCTAATAGTCGCAGTGCGGGCCGTCCGCTTGTAATCAGTGACATGCTGTTTGTTTAAAATGTATAACTATCGGGTAATATTTAGTTTTTTATGAGAATGTATTTATGAATAGGTGATACTCTGTTTTTTATCAAATTTAAGTGTTGTAGCCTACTTAAAGTATTTTTCTAAACCCCAAATGTTGGGCGACAATTTTGTGTTACATTAAAGTTTTCTTTCTAAAGCCAATTGTGTGTAATGTTATAAGTTACTTAAAAAATACTACTATAAATGGATCAGGAAGGTATATAGTTCTTTAAATAACAACGAAAGTAGGATGATACCACTGAATAAGTGTTGCTGAATAACAGGGAAATAGGTACTGACCTTATTTAAAAATATCTCGAAAAGTAGTGATTTCCACATCGTTTAGTTTTCAGATTCGTGTTTTACGCCTTAAAATAATACCTGTTTATTTTGATACTATCGCTACACCACTGGATGAAAATATAGTAAACAATGAGATGTTCCAACTTACTCGTGAAAATAAACACTGGGGCTTAAATAGTCTGGATTTTTACACACTTGGAAATGACGAATCATTTCTTCCACTAAATTTCACTGAATTTTTCTCCAAAATACAAAATCTTGTTGCAACACCTTCGGCAACAGCGCTACTAATAATAGCCGATATCTGCTCGTGGAACGATTCAGACAAGCCGTGCGGCGTTGTCGCTTATTAAGCAACACATTTCTATGATCTAACCGAATAAAATACGTTAATGGTTCAACATTCCATAAAATGCGTTTTATTATTTAGGTTGTTATAATTCATGAAATATTAATAAGAAATAGCATTATGGTCACAATATTGTTGCAAATAGAATTAACAAATACTATGGACGATTCAATAACATCGATCACAAATCTCTTGCCATAACTGTAGAGCAGGCAACATCACAGCACAACACATTGCAGTCGGCCGTATCAAGATCATACAATCGCCCAGAAAGTGGGGATGTATGATCGTGTTTAAAAGTAAATAGTTCCGTCTCCTCTGATAATAGGTCTATGGGTCTACCCTTTATGCGACAATTTTCAGTAAAAAAAAATTAGCAATAAATTACTGCACTACTGTAGGTAGTTTTGACGATACAAATTTACTTTATGGGACTCACCAAAAAAAAAGACACCCATTTTAGTCGATGCGGCTTGTAGAGCTGAGTCGAATGACACCCCTCTCAGGGTGAGGAAATGCCCCGTTCAAAAGTTAGGCCTCTTTAAAATTTTCAACTTTCCAATTTTTAAAGGCACATTTTCTCGACCAAAACGTTTGGGCACAGTTTGTACGATGGTGTTGTTCGATGCAGCATGATTAACCGAGTCGATTAGCACCACTCCCAAGATGAGCAAACAGTCGATTGGCACCACTCCCAAGTTGAGCAAACGTCCCTTTCAAAAGTTACGACACTTTTTAATTTTTCTATTTTTAGAGGCGTCTCCTCCTCATGACGCTATTCACAATTCTGACACTAGTGTCATTCGTCGCAGTATGACCAACCGAGTCAAATAAACTCTACCAATGTTGATTTAACGGCCGGTTCAAAATAAAAACACATTTTTTATTTTATTTTTTGATTATTTATATTTTTATATATATTATATAAATTTATTTATTTTTTATTTTATATGGCTCACCCCGTTCAATGGTGCCACTAGTGTCATTCGACGCAAACCAATCTTTCAATTTTTAGAAAAACATTTTTTTCACCCCTCTTAACTATCGATTTTTATGTAATCATAGACAACAATCTTAATCAAATTTAACGATTGTTGTCTATGATTAAATAATAAATAAAATAAAAACCAACCGTTAAATCAACTTGGGAGAATTCATTCGACTCAGTTGGTCATACTGCGTCGAATGACACTAGGTCACCATTGTTAAGTATTGTCATGATGAAGAGACGTCTCTAAAAATTAAAAAATTTAAAAGCGTTGTAACTTTTGAAAGGGCCGTTTGCTCAACTTGGGAGTGGTGCAAATCGACTCGGTTGATCATGCTGCATCGAATAACACCATCGTACAAACTGTGCCAAACGTTTTAAACGAGAAAATGTGCCTCTAAATATTGGAAAGTTGAAAATTAAAAGGGGCCTAACTTTTGAACGGGGCATTTCCTCACACTGAGAGGGGTGTCATTCGACTTAGCTTTACAAGCCGCATCGACTAAAATAGGTGTCTTTTTTTTTTAGTGAGTCCCATTAAGTAAATTGAAGCCCTAGATTTTCCAAAAACGACAATAGCTATGCATACAAGACCTATAATAAAAACGGTTACATTCACTTGTAGAATACATCTAAAAAATACAACTTAACGCTATTTTTTTGGCACACTCTTTGTAGTTCTAAATATTTTTAAATTAAACACAATTTGTGATCACATCATAATATGACAAATAAAGTTTGTTGACAATTTTTATTTACCATGCAAGAACTCGCAATCGCCGATTTACCCTGTACAATACAAAATGTACTGAATAATTTAAAATAAACATGAAAATTTCATAAGTAAATGCGGCTTAAAAAGTGTGGCTTTTGTTTAAAAATTCGCATTTGTGCAGCCTTGAAATTTTATTTTTAAAATATATATACATATAGTAGTATAATACACATTTAGTTATTTCCAGAACGATTTGAAAACGCCAGAGGTAAGTAAACACAAAGCTTTGTTGTAAACAAAATACAGTGTTTAAAATTGCAGGACGAAAAAGAAAAAAAAAGTTAAAAGGATAAACAAAACATCGATATACATTCGACGTCTTTTGACGTTAAACTGGTTAAAAATATTTTCCGTGAAAAAATATATCGTCGATATATTCTAGTGAAAAACAAAACATTATTAAAAACCGCTTACGACGATAATAATACCGTAACACATTTTTTTTGCAAACAAAACTAAAAAATATAAAAAGTCACCTACTTAAACAGTGCACGTAGCGTATCTCCAACTAGAAATTAGCTTACATCGCTTAAACTATTTTGTTTCTAAGGTGCATCGAATTGTTTTTAAACCCGCAGCTTAACATTTTATTGACAAAACAAGCGAGTGCCGAGGAACGGCACCATCAAAAAAAATTAAAAGACAATTCGAATAATAACGTGCGCCAAGGTCTGTCATCGCAAATAACATTATCAAATTTTGATGCCAGTCGTCAACGCGCGACAAATTTTCGAATAAAGTACACTAAACTTTCCTGTCTGGCCACCTAAGCACAAATTTTAGGTAAAACGATCGATTTATCGACAGTTCTAAACGGCACACTCGATAAATTTTACAACGCGATATTCGGTATCGAAGAAAAAATGTTAATAAACACACTCGGGGCATTTAAAACGTGCATGTCCCTTAATTTTATACAAAATAAATTAAAAACTCACCTTCTAGTGTTTATCACTGATAACAGTACACGCCATGTTGGAAATTAATGTCAAATATCAAACTGAATGGTGTTTACAAACCTCGTCATGTGACAAACAAACGACATGCGCTGCGGAAATCGCACACGCGATAAACTACACCGAACGGTTCCGTAATTTTCAGCGTAATTCGAACGGGGCTTAAGTACGATAATCGCTCGTGCACACACAGAAGCGGTAGAAGGTTCTGAACACGGTAGCTTGAGCGCATCATACTCGGGCGACTTTTACCACTACCACTTCAGGAACGGACTGGCAACGGCAGGAAGGCCGACTGACGGACTAGCAAGGGAAATGCACCCGCAGCGGGTTATTTTTTCCAGCAGCGCTCCAAGGGGTGTCTCGTATTCGCGCTTTATTGGATTACCTCACGTGATCATCGGCTTTTAAATTCCAAATAACAACGGTCAACGCGAATTTTTGGTCTGGCTTGTCTTGTCGTTAAACTTTAATAAACTCCTGGACAAAATTTACGCGATAACATAATAAATCATATACAAGTTGTGTTTCAAAAAAAAGGTGACCCCTTTTCTAGGATAGGTAAAAAACTGAAAAATAATTGGGAATTGTTTAGTAAAAAATTTTCGTAACGCCATTCGTATTCAAGATAAAAGGGCGTTAAAGAAAAAATATATTTTTTTTGTTACTGAAAATAGTCGCAAAAAGGGTAGACCTATCGTGTGTGCCGCGGACGACCCGTACTGCGACTATTAGAAGGGGGAGGGATTATAGAATGGAGATGATTGTGGACCAGCTTTTTGAAAAGTTGCAGGTCATAGTTCTCTGGAAAAACTTATCTTGGAAGCTTGTTCCATTCTGTAGCAGCCCTGTAAAAGAAGGATTCTTGATGGAGATTGGTCCTTGTAGTGTCAATCTTGAGAGTAAATGGGTGAGACTGATCAGCGTGCCGAGTTCTTCGGCCGAATGTGGCCAGTGGTGGTACAAGAGTTTTTATTTCTCTGGATCATCTGCCATGGAAATATCTGTAGAGTAATGTCTGGTCTGCAACTCTTCTTCTATGTTCTAGTGGGTGAAGGGTATCTGTGAGAGTTGAGCAGTTTATCAACCGAATGGCGCTTTTCTGAATGGAATCTAGAAGACGAAGAGAATGACTTAGTGCTGAACCCCAATACTCCAGTAGAGGTCAGATTTGAGCCTTGTACGTAGTCAACAGTTGATCAGGAGTAAAAAACTTTCTAGCTTTCCACAAAAAACCTACCCTCTGGTTTGCTGACTTTGCGATGTTAGCAACATGGTCATGCCAAGACATATTATTAGACACCGTGACTCCCAAAATCGAAATGGAGGGACTTGATTTAAGGGTATTTCCGGACATTGTGATGGAATGATTTGAGGAATTCACTTTCTTGGAAAACGTAGCGCTTTGTGTTTTCTGGGCGTTGAACTGAACAAGATTGTTGGTTCCCCACATTTATTACGATTTTGCCGAAACTACTGGAAACATTGTAATGAAATTTTATATATAGTATGTTTTAGAAGCTGATACATCCCATGAATTTGTTTTTATATCTGACTCTTCTAGAGGGCGCTAGCTACACGGTTCATACCAAGTAGTATTGAAGATAACTTTTTTAAACTTAGATTTATTAATCAAAATTTCAAGTGAACTTACACACCGTTCAATTTTACACCAAAAAGGTACTCTTTGTAAAACTTGATACTGTGTACCGTTTTCGGAATATTTTGATTTGAAAATTATGAAGTAATAACCCTTTTTTTGCTTTAACGCCCTTTATCTTGAATAAGGATGACGTTATGAAAATTTTTTACTTAGTAAACCCCAATTATTTTTCAGTTTTCTACCTATCCTAGAGACGGGGTCACCTTTTTTTAAACCACCCTATATATCACATGTATATTCCATATTGTGTTATTTAAAAATTATTGAGTATCTATTTTAATTTGGCAGACTACTTTATCTAAAACAGCTAAGTTCAGATCTAACCTCAGGTCTACCAGCGCCACTTTTATACACTACATTTTTCAATACAAGTTTTTTATAAGATTGTTCTTATATCCAGTGCCCACATTAAAATCATTGAATAATATATGTTTTTGGAGAGAGCGAGATGTCAAACGAAATAAAGATTGAAATAGGAGTAAGACAGGGATGTGTTCTCTCTCCTTTACTCTTTAATCTCTACTCGGAGAAAATCATGCAAAAAGCTATAACTGAAGAAACAGTGGGAATAAGGGTAAACGGCGAACTCCTAAACAATATCCGTTTTGCCGACGATACCCGGGTTATAGCACAGAGTAGCATGGACCTACAAAGAATGATAGATAAAATCGTCAAAAACAGTGAGAAAGCCGGTCTTACGTTTAATATCAAAAAGACAAAACACATGTCCATCAGCAAAGTACATGTCCAGGGAAGTCTTTATAGTCGCAATGAGGTGGTTGAGAGAGTGAAAGAGTACAAATACTATGTTGAACGAGACTGGAGGACACTCGCGAGAAATAAGATGCAGAATAGGTCAGGCTAGAGCTGCGTTTACAAGCATAAGAAAAATATTCTGCACTAGAGACCCGAGTGTCAAAATTAAAATTCTTCTTTTTCCTTTTTGTAAGGCATCTGCCTTGTTCTCTAATGTTGTAGTTAAGATGATAAATTCCAGCTTTCATCCCAACGTATGGGTGGACATCCAGGTGGTCTGCTGGATCTTGGGAGACCATCCCTTGCAATCTTCGGCAATCTGTTGCCGTCCATCCGTTCAACATGATCTCTCCTGTAGCGACGTCTGTTTCGGGACCATCTAACTATGTCTTGGACATCGCAAAGTTCTCGGATGTCTTCGTTTCTTTTGTGGTCCCTTAGTGTGTAGCCTGCTATGGATTTTAGGGCCTTATCTCTGCTGTACGGATAATCCTTTTTGTTATGGAATTTTCGGCTCTTGTTTCTACAGCGTAGGTCATAACAGGTCTCACACAGGTCTTATATATGCGGACTTTGCTTTCAATGAATATGTGCTTGTTTCGCCATATTATATCTATAAGGAATCTTGATATTAAATCTGCTTTGGTTGTTTGAGCCTTTACTTCTTCTTGGAGGTCTTTGCTACTCGTGATGTTGACGCCGAGATATTTGAAACTCATAACCTGTTCTACTGGTTTATTGTATATAGCCAATTTACATCTTCTGGGCTCTTTTGAGATGGTTAGAACTTTTGATTTTGCTACCGATATCTCCATGTTGTATTTGGCAGCAAACTTAAGATCAGGTAAATACAAATAAAACAAAATATTTATGCATAGGGAATCAACCCACCCAACTAGAACTTGAAGATGATCAGAAGATTTTGACCTGCCGGGAATATGTGTACTTGGGTGTTACCTTTGATGATAGCGGTACTGATGCAATGGACATCGAAAAACGGCTCATTTAAGCAAAAAGAATTATCGGATGCCTCAGTGGGATACTATGGAGTAAAGAAATAATAAAGAAAAGAAAAATTAACATCTATAAAACCATGATAAAAAGTACTCTATTATAGGAAGCAAAAACCTGGAGGATTACCGAAAAGAACAAAAAGAAAGTTGAAGCTGTTGAGAAGGATGTTTTCAGGATGTCTGTGCGCATCTCCCGAAGGGACAAAATAAGAAATGACAATAAAAAACAACAAATAGGAATTTAAGGCACCATTACTAGTGATATCGAGCAAAAACAGCTCACCTGGTACGGCCACGTTCAACGAATGCCCGATACAAGATTGCCCAAACAAGTCTTACAATGGCAGACAAGTGAAAGAAGGAAAAGGGGAAGACCTCGATTGGAATGGCAAACCGGTATTCAAAAGTCAATGAGCGGAAAAAACCTAACATCTGAGGATTGCGAATACCGAAGGGAATGGAAATTAGACGTCGGACAACGTCGAAAGACGTTCTAAATCGGCATATATATATATATATATATATATATACTTAAGATCAGACTAGCCAAATGTTATGTTTTTTTAATACTTCGCTATGGAATGGAGTCGTGGACAACGAACAAAGATGATTTAAATAGACTCCAAGCTTTCGAAAGGTGGGTCTACAGTAGGATACTCAGGGTTTCTTGGACAGAACGGGTAACAAACGCAGAGATATTGGGGCGAGTAGGTAAAGAGGCAGAAATAGTGAACACAATAAAAACAGGAAAACTTGCTTATCTGGGTCATGTTATGCGCGGAGAAAGATACCGCATGTTACAGCTAATAATACAAGGAAAAACTCAGGGTAAACGAAGTGTGGGAAGAAGACGCACTTCATGGCTGAAGCACTTGAGAGAGTGGTATCACTGTACTTCAATAGAATTGTTCCGAGCAGCCGCTTCCAAAGCAAGAATCGCCATGATGATAGCCAATCTTCTAAGAGGAGACGGCCCGTGAAGAAGAAGAAGCCTAATAAAAGTGGGTTGTCAGATGTAGGCCAGTTTTTGGCATACAGATAGAAGAAGAAGCCATGCCGTCACCCATCTGTGGCTGACGCTAAAGCATATGTTTGCCACCTACCAAATTTTGCTCAACGCACCCAAAGAAGAATTTAAAAATTTCGAATATTTACTGAAACGCTCTGCATATTTTTCCATAGCAACATTTCATTGAGGCAATACTGGATAGTTCTTTTATAAATTAGGATGGGCATCCATTGTGATTTTTATTCTTTAAAACAAAGAATTTTTTTTTAGTTTTAGATTTTTATATCATGATTTGAAAATTTTTAATCTAAATCTTCGCACGACGACATTCAGTAACCAGATTCAATAATTTTATGATATTTATAAAAAAAAACACGTGTAATTTAAGACGTTATCGCTATTATGTTTCATTATGTTGTACAGTTTGAAACAAAATTAAATTTTATTGAGAATGTATTCGGCGAGTGTAATGAAACTGTTAACTAATCAAAATTAAAATGATATTGATTCGAGACAAACAAATATTTTGTTTCCTGGTTTATTGCGATCCCAGTGCGGCGATTCGGTAATTTAAATGACAATTTTAGTTGGCACGCAGGAAGGGGCCCATCGGCTAACTTCTTCGAATTTAATCACACGATTATTGTTTAAGTACACAGCGTTTTTGCTTGCGGACCAATTTAAAATCTAGTCGGTGAGTTTTTCGAATCGAATTGCTTACGTCTTCGGTTATACCATTAAATCTTCTACGAAGTTGTGTGTTTCAATGTGCGAGTGTCTCACATTATAAATTGCTCCACAAAATGTACGGAAGTTCATAAATTCGGAAATTGTGTTTTAACAAATTACGATTTTTGGTCACCAAGTGTTTATGTGCCATAAATTTTCAAGAGAAGTATTATTTCTCAACAAAACACTTCTAAAATTCATCTTAACTACTGTAGTAATTTTATACTAATGTTTGTGGCATAGTAATATCAGAGAAATACTATAATCTTTTTCTAAAATGATAAATATATTTCTATACATACAATAATTTAGTTTATATATAGTGTGGAACAGCCAAATGGAATAAATTCGATAACGAATAAATGAAAGCGTGTTGGGAAAAACGCTTGGACATGTCGATTTGTATTTTTAAATGCGCATTTTTTTCAAAAAAAAATAATTATATAGGGTGTGTCATGTGATAGTGGCCAATACCAACTTTCTTATTTTAAATACAACTCCCTGTATATTATTTATTTTTTGGATTCTTCAGAAAATTCTAGACATAATTCATGTACAATGTCCCATACCTATCTTCTACTGTTTCGGAAATATTAAGTGTTTTCAGATGTATTACAAAAATTAACATTAAAAAAAAATTATTTTATTTCACAAATAATGTAAAAAAAACAAAAAAACATTAATTTCAATGTAAGAGATGTTCAAAATGTTCGCCGCGAATGTCTTGGCAACATGCTAATCTGGTATAGAAATGTCTTCTAACGTTACTCAACATCTCAGGCGTGACTGATCTAATCGCAAGTGTGATTCGTCTTTTTAAGTTATGAGAGTTGAGTGGTTTAGTTTTGTATAAAATACTTTTGACATATCCCCACTAAAAGAAGTCTAATGGCGTCAGATCAGGAGATCGTATATTTGCAGGAACTTGTGGGTTTGCTGGATCAGGATATAAGTTTGTCAAAGTTGGTACGACATTATTTTGGAGCAGTTCTAAATATTTATCTCCATTCAAGTTGCCATCAATGAAAAAGGGACCTACGATATAATTCGCAACAATTCCTGCCTAAACATTAACTTTTTCAGGATATTGCGTATGTTCCTCTCTCATTCAGTGAGGATTCTCATTAGACCAATAGCGGCAATTTTGACGATTAACAGTAAAATCAGTAAAAAGGAACGCATTAATGGTTTTTGCTTATTTTCTCAATATTAAGAGCTAAATGGGAAATAAGTATTAAGTGTAATGTAGTGAATTTGTGAAATAAAATAATTTTCTTTTTTTAATGTTAATTTTTGTAATACGTATCTGAAAACACTTAATATTTCCGAAACAGTTGAAGATAGGTATGGGACATTGTACATGAATTATGTCTAGAATTTTCTGAAGAATCCAAAAAATAAATAATGTACAGTATTTAAAATAAGAAAGTTGGTATCGGCCACTGTCACATGACACACCCTATATAATTATTTTTATTCCATTTGGCTGTTCCACACTGTATATATGTATATATGCAAAAATTGTAGAAAACTGTAATATTATTGCAGTAAACTATAAAAGTATTTTAAAGTCCGACAGCTGTATTTACCTACATATTTTTAATATACAGGTATAAGTGGGTCGATTATATATCAGAAAACAAAATACTCCTCTGGCTAAATGCCTACGACAGGTAATGAATTACATCTGATATATAACCGTGTATACTACCCCATCACAGGAAGCAAGATATACAGGTGCTTGTTAAATAAGAGAAAGGGCTATTGAATTTATTTGCTCGAAGAAATATATATATATATATATATATATATATATACAAGCGGGGGTCCTACAGCTTCTGCCGCATCCCGCATTTCGATCGCCAAACTCTCTTATCTCTTCATAAATCCTCCTGGATTGCTCTATCTCTCATTGTTTGCATAACTTCCTTAACTTTTGTGGAGCAGTAAAATTACACTCATAAAATTTTTGAAAAAAGATAGTGACCGTTATTTAGTCCGGACTATATACAATACACTTAATTTGTTGGTATAAACCCGAACGCTATGTTGTATGATGTTATATTTAAGACGCTCTGAAGCTGAATGTTACTGATGTTAAATGCTCGAAAGCTGAAGGTATACTGATTAATGCTCGGAAGCTAAATGTATGTATGTTGAACGTTCGGAAACTGAATGTTCAGTGCTCGAAAGCTGATGTGTACTGATGAACGTTTAGAAACTGAATGAATACTGTTAAATGTTTGGGAGCTGAACTTTTACTTAATGCCAGATGTGTCAGAGGCAACATTAAAAAAAAATTTCCCCCAAAACCATAAACTCTTATCCTGATGGTAGGTGCGAAATGGCCTGTACCACATCTGTTTCTAAGTGTAAAATCCAACAGTCATAAAACATAGCTAGCGTACCTAAATATGGTCTTGCTCTTTTATCCGTTTTTAAAAGGGCAATAAAAATATATATTAAAAATAAAAGCCCAAACAACCGTTGTGTACAATTTTGATTGTCAAATTAGTTGGATTTAGATGGGGATATTGACGAAATCCAAGTGGTAAAAACTTTACCTCACAGTTTGTCATGTTTTCTTCTCTTTTAAAAACCATTACTTTTGTTTGGCTTACATTTACCTTCATCCCTTATGATGTTTGGAGCATCATCCTTAATATTAACCATCACCTGCAACTCCTCCTCATATGATGCTAATATAACCTGATCATTGGCGTAAAGGAGGCATATTACGATTAAATCATAATTCTCAATCCATATGCACTTTCTTTCAAATCTTTTAAACATTCGTCGATGTTGAACCACCATGGCGAAGCCACACATCCCTGTATAACACATTTTTTGATATTAAACCAGTCCGTGTGAGCTCTGTTTATCCTGACACAAGCAGTGAAATCCTCGTAAATTTTAATGTTCGTATCAAAGTTACCTCATTCATAGAAAATGTCGACCACAACTCATATCTCGCCACTCTGTCATAGACCTTTTCCAAGTCTACGAAAGTGCAGTAAATCTTTTTCCTTTTAGCCAAGAATTTTTTGACTATGCTTCGTAAGTAAAATATCTGATCAATGCATCCCCCTTCTCTCCATAAATCGTGCTTGACATCCCATATCTTCTCATCAGTTTCATTCCATACTCTTTTAATTAATACCTTTGCATACAGTTTGCCGACGATGCTGAGTAAACTAATGCTTCGGTAGTTTTTGCAATTCTGCTGCAAACCATTTTCTTTGTAAAGCGGAACGATAACGGCCTTGCAGCAATCTTCTGATACGTTACCGCTCCAGCAAAGGTTAAAAAGACGGTACAGCTGACTAGCTTCCACGCCCTGTTCAGCTTTTAGAATTTCAGCCGTAATCCTGTCATACCCTGCAGATTTTTCCAATTCCAGAATGTTTAACGCTTCCATAATCTCTTTCATACTAATTCCACTTTTATTGCAATTACTCATGTCTCCAAAATAGGGCCTGCGCTTGGGTATCCTCGTTCTTAAAGGTTCAAAGGAACTACCAATAGGTCTAGATTCATTCTGGAGATATACAAAACAACACATTAAAGAAAAAACTAAAAGATGAGAGCAAGGACTGAAATCCAGACGCTGGACTGGCAATACTGTGGTGACCACTAAATAGGGAAAAAATATGGGCAAGGTGGTGAATGATACCTGCAGATTCTGCGTCGAGGGCAAAGAATGTGATAGAATGTGAAACACCATCACAAAAAAGAGTAAGTTCGTTCGATAAAGCAACTCCTACCTACGAAGAGCTTATTAAGTGTAACGCAAGAAATAACCCAAGGGTTGGCACAAAACATCTCAAGATGTCCAAGTGCTGTTGCCATGTCCCACCCTATTTTTAAATAATAATTTTTGTGTTAAATATAGAATGACGTCGCAGGATTTTAGATTACAGCGAAAGATTTAAATTTATGTTAACGTAAACAAAATTCATTATTTATGAAGTCATATTTTACTGATAAACGTTATAATTATATTTTAAAACTGAAATTTAATTTTATATGCAATCAAAAGATCGACTGTAAAAAAGCTAAAATAAAGAGTATACCGAGCAGTAGTAAGAATGACGGCACCTTACGGATGCGAACCCTGGATCCTAACCAAAAAACATGAAAAAAATGTTTGAGACATGGGAGAGAAAAATACTAAGGAAGATATTTGGAGGAAAAAAAATGGAGGATGTCATGGAGGAGACAAACGAACAAAAAAATTAGTGAGGCATATGGATATCTGGATATAATAGGCACAAATAGTCAGGTGATTAAGACATGTGAGTACAAAGCTAGAGACCAAACACACTCAGAGCACTCTTAGAGGAGAAGGTACAAACCGAAGGGGTAGGCCGAAAAAGAAATTCATAGAAACTTGGAGAAAAGCTGCAGAAGACAGCCGAAAATGCGAGATACTATTAAAAACGATTAAGAAAGAGAAGTGATTATTAAAATGTATCGTAATCCATTAAGGCATATAGGACTGTAATATGTATTTAGGGTAATTCATTAAAAATGTCTAATCTCTGAATCGTGGGTTCTAAACCTCAAAATATGATAATTCTGCCCAATATGCCTTATATACAAATATTGCTAGTTTCCGAGATACCGGGTGTTTAAATTTTAAATATGGATTTTGATTTTCAGTAGTAATAACCCAAGGACATTGATAATTGTCGAAACAATTTTATAACAGATTTCGAAAGCTTGTTGCTTGGAAACAGACCGACGCCGTAGGCCTTCTTTACGCCGATGATCAAGTCATATTAGCGTTATCTGAAGAGGAGTTGCAGGCGATGGTTAATGTTATGCATGATTCCCTGAAAATCAAAGGCATGAAAATAAATGTGAGCAAAACGAAAGTAATGGTTTTTGAAAGAGAAGAAAGCATGACAAACTGTGGGGTTTCGATTGAGGGAGAAAGAGTGGAACAAGTTAATGAATTTGTGTACTTGGGTTCAAAATTTACTAGAGATGGAAAGTATGACAGTGACATTGAGCGAAGGGTGTTGGCTGGAAAACAAATGAATGGGGCACTGCATAGCTTTATAAATAGCCAGAAAGTGTCAAAAAAGGCACGTCTGGCGGTGCATAGAGCTGTGTTGGTTCCTACACTTATGTATGGTAGTGAATGTTGGGTTTGGCAGAAGAAGCATGAAAATAGGATTAATGCTGCGGAGATGAGTAGTCTGAGAAGTATAGCCGGAGTGACTCGGTTGGATAAAGTTAAGAATAGTGAGATAAGAAAACGCTGTGGTGTAAAAGAATATGTGGTCACAAAGATAGATAAAGGATTGCTTAGATGGTTTCGACACGTAGAAAGAATGGATGAAGGAAGATTGACGAAACAAATTTATAAGGCGAGTGTGAATCGGCAAATCGGTAGAGGTCGACCTCGGAGAACATATCTCGATCAGATCAACATTGTTTTGAAGAAAGGCCAGGTCAAGAGTACCAACAACCGAAGAGCATGTATGAGAGCACTGATGAAAGTAGAGGAAGCAAAAGATGTGTGTATGAACCGTAGCAAGTGGAAGGAAGTGGTCTCTGCCTACCCCTATGGGAAAAAGGCGTGACTTTATGTATGTATGTAATTTAGCATAGCTAATAGAGGGGGCTAGTTTCACTTAGTTGTGTTCAGTAAATCAAAGCATACTTTTATTTGGCTGAACTATACGTAAAATAACAAAAAAAAATATTAAAAAGCGGTAAATTCTACAAAAAAAGTTACTCTTATTTAATTCATGTAACTCGATCGAGTTATTTGCTTCTAAAAAGACCAATGAATTTTAATTTTATAACAAAATTTATTCTCTAAATTTGTAACAATAACAAATTAAAAAACGTTAAAGTAAATGTTCAAAATCTCCACCAATTACTTCAATACACTTTATGATTCTCTTTCGCAAAGATATATTAATATCAAATAACTCTTGTCTATTATTTTAAATCACTTTCGCGGCTTTTTTAATTTTCCATCGTAATTCTGGAAGAGAAATAATTTTTTTCTTTGTAAATTAATGCCTTTATTTCCGACCAAATTGAAAATTCCAAAGGATTAAAATCAGGATCTCTCGGTGGCCGAGCAAGCTTACTTCCACGACCACATGTTTTGTGTCAAGACGAGAGGGATAAAATTTACTAGAAGTATGTTTGGAGTGGAATCTTGTGGTAACAAATACAATGTTTAACCATAAAAGGATCCACTTATACACAAGACAAGAAGGATACCGGAGAAGTATAATTGATTTCGTAATTGTGGTTAAAATATTGAAAAATAAAGTAATGGACACTCGGGCATACGGCGGTACTGGTATTGACACAGACCACTTCTTAGTAATGAGTCGAATAAGACGTCTCTTTAAGCGGTGGCGGTTTCGTGTGCAGGAATCAAGTAGTGTACTAGAGCGTATAAAAGTTGAGAATTTGCAAGAAGAAGGTATAAAAGAGGAGTTCGTTAGTAAATTGATCAAGAAATTTGACAGTTTAGATGAAGCATGTGAGGTTAACGAATTTTGGAAGCCATTCAAGGAAGGAATCGTGGATATTGCTGTTAAAGTATGTAGTGTAAGTAAGAGAAGGAAAGGATGCAACTTACAGAAAATGTGCTTAGAGGTTTAAAAAGCAGTTTCAGAGAAGAAGAAAGCCTGGCTGGATTGACTGGATACAAAAGCCAATCAAAGAACGCAAAAGGCAACGATTGAGTATGTAAACAAAGCAAAGAATGAGTATAAAAGGTTAAAAGGTGTGGCAAAAGAGGTTGTGGCAAGAAAGAAGAAGAGTGATAAAGATGCATTTGATGGAAGGTTATCTGACGATCTCCAAAACAATATTAAACTCATCTGGAAGTCCATAAAAACAGCCAGTGGTAAAAATACTAGCTCTCAACGGGAAAAATTCAGAAATCAAGATCGTAGTGTTGTAACAGGAAAGGAATGCATATTAAAGAAATGGAAGAAATACTTCGAAAGTTTATTTGAGAAAGAGGATACATTCTGAAACATGAGTGAAAGTTGAAATAAAAGTAAAATTAGTACGACAGAAATTGTAGAAGCATTGAACAGTATGAAATTGGGTAAAGCTGCTGGGTACGACAGGATAACAGTTGAAATGCTAAAGGCTGGACAAAGCGTGGTAACTAGTCTGCTGTACCGCCTTTTCATTACGAGGTATAGTCGAAAAATGCTTGGCTAGAAGTCAGAAGGTCTATTGCGCTTTTATCGACTTGGAAAAGGTCTATGACAGAGTGGTGAGGAGTAAATTGTGGTCGACATTGTCAATGAATGGGGTGAGTGGTAGTTTAATACGAGCACTGAAATCACTTTACGAGGATTTCACTGCTTGTGTCAGGATAAACGGAGCTGGCACGGACTGGTTTAACATCGAAAAGGTTGTGGGACAGTGATGTGTGGCTTCGCCATGACTGTGACTTATACATAGACGATTGTTTAAAAGATTTGAAAGAAAGTGCGTATGGATTGAAAATAAATGATTTGATCGTCAAATGACTTCTTTACGCCGATGATCAAGTCATATTAGCGTCATCTGAAGAGGAGTTGCAGGCGATGGTTAATGTTATGCATAATGCCCTGAAAATAAATGTAAGCAAAACGAAAGTAATGGTTTTTGAAAAGAAGAAAAGTGTGAAGAAGAAAACTGTAAAGTTTCGATTGAGGAAGAAAGAGTGGAACAAGTAAATGAATTTGTGTACTTGGGTTCAAAGTTTACGAGAGATGGAAAGTATGACAGTGACATTAAGCGAAGGGTGTAGGCGGTAAAACAAATGAATGGGGCACTGCATAGCTTTATGAACAGCCAAAAAGTGTCAAAAAAGGCCTGTCTGGCTATGCATAGAGGTGTGTTGGTTTCTACACTTATTTATGGTAGTGAATGTTGGGTTTGGCAGAATAAGCATGAACATACAATTAATGCTGCGGAGATGAGTAGTCTGAGAAGTATAGCCGGAGTGACTCGGTTGGATAATGAGAATAATGAGATAAGAGCACGCTGTGGTGTAAAAGAAGATGTGAATACAAAGATAGATAAAGGAATGCTTAGATAGTTTGGACACGTGGAAAGGATGGATAAAGGAAGATTGACGAAACAAATTTATAAGGCGAGTGTGAATGGACGGAAGTCGGTATAGGTCGACCTCGGCGAACATATCTTGATCAGATCAACATTGTTTTGAAGAAAGGCCAGCTGTCAAGAGTACCAACAACTGACGAGCATGTATGAAAGCACTGATGAAAGTACAGGAAGCAAAATATGTGTGTTAGAACCGTAGCGGAAGTGGAAGGAAGTGGTCTCTGCGTACCCCTACGAGAAAATGGCGTGACTATATGTATGTATGTTACAAAAAATAGTATTTTAAGCTAAAATGGAATAAACAGGCTGTATTTTACCAGAAATATATCGTAGGTTTTTTTACGCTTGTCGATAATATGATGAACCACTTTAAAAACATAGTTTTGATAAGTGAGCCAAATTCACTGAGACAGGGCTCGTATATATGTAGACTTGCGCGCGTTCGCACTGGTGATAACTTCTGTTTTGTTTATTATTTTTTAAGGTTTTCGCTAAAAAAAATCTTGAATAATTTTTGAAAACAAGCTCTTGCGTAGCTTGAACCGTTCGGTCAATCTGCATTAATAACATTTCCTGTTTTAATTGAGCAATATTTCTTCAAAATACTTTTGAACTATTAAACACGCATATTGAACTAAATTAAGCCACAATGTATACTGTCAATCGCATTAATTCCTTTGTAAAAGAAATAAACAGATTCTTCAGCATCAAAATTATGTATGTACAGGGTAAGTCAACGCTTGATGCAAGTTATTACCGGCAGATACACACCCAATTTAGCGAAACTAACATTTTCGATTTCGTAAAAGAAAAAGCCTAAATAATAATTTTCGAGGAAAATGTGAAAATAACTTCTTTTGCTTTATTACCACGCAACGTTTCAGATATATGTAAAATTAGTGTCAGTGATGCAGTTCATATTCTGATTGCCAATATCAAGGCATTGGGTCTTGATATTCGGGAATATATCATCAACGGAAGTCCCATTCATGTGTACAAAAAAAAATACTTGAAGATAAGGCTGAACTGAAATTAAAAAGCACTTCCACGATACTTAATTACAAGCTGCCATCGTGCCTTGGGATGGTAAATTACTTCCAACATTATGTAATGCGTGTTACCCAGATAGCCCAACGAGGCAGAGTTCTATTAAATTAAATGTTTATTTGCAAAACGAAAAATATATACAATGAATAAAAGAAAATAAAAATAAGATTCTATCAGTTATGTTGAATGAATACTGGTAGCTCGACGTACTTCTCACGGCGTGGGCGGCTTAACTTCAACGTGGACGGCATACGCGACTAATTGTTTGTGTTGTCCTTGAGCAAGAACATATTGCTCAGTGGAAAGCAAATACTGGCTGCAGAACACCAAGACAGTTGATGAAAAAACCTTTCCAGAGGAGGGCAGACGCACTCTGGACGTTGGACCAGAGTAGGCTAAGCAACACGCTTGGCCTGCTCACTGGCCACGTCCCACTAATGGCGCATCTCTTTATACTTAAGTTGGCGGCTGAGAAAAACTGCCGACTATGCGGCGAAGAGGAAGAGAGCAGCATACACATTTTGTGTTGCTGTCCGATGCTAGCGGTGTACAGGTACCAAACGTGGGGCCGCATAATAATGGATCCAAGTGATCTAAATAAAACAGAGCCATCAGAAATCCTGCGGTTTGCCAAAACCAGCGGATGCCCTGAAGACGCAGCCGTAGTCACAAACGTTCAAAGATCTAGGTGACATAGGTGCCTATACCAATGGCCCAACCGCAAAAATGTAATGTAATCTTGTGGAATATCTCTCCGTATTCTCGGGGCCTTCCGTCATGTGAGGGGGATGACAAAAGCTATTTATTTGTATTATCACAAAAATAAAAGAGTGCAATTTGTGATATTTGTATTTTTAATGTGACTATATTTATCGAAGCATGTTTCTTGCGCCTTCTGCTGTTAAAGCACCTTATCAGTATTTCAGGGTTCTTTCGAAATCCCGATTTCACGTCTGTTAAAATCAAAGGAGTGAAATCTTTAAGTAATTACGTATTATTTATAATGTTTATTTTATCTTGCATACCTTTTCAGCAAATCACAATACTTCTTCGATAATCTTCAACCTAACCTTTCCACTTGTTTGTTAGTTGTCGTATACTATTACGTCACATCAAGCGCGCCAAAATGGCGGTCGTTTAAGTTTCCCGTGTTGGTTGGCTATTTTTAACATTTTTTTTTTAATACTTTAAATTAGTTTTTTAGCGTTGAATTTTTTTACTATTATAAGCGATGTAAATTATCGAATAAAAATTTAAAAAAAAATACATGCATATTCCCTATACGGAGGTGGTTTTTGGGAAAATTTGAATAGCATTGGAAAGGGAGAAAAATAACATTGTTTCATTAAAGAAAGATTCTGCAGAATTGTAGGAAAGTATGATAAAAATAACTGTCGAGATATAATAATTGGAGCGTGACAAATAGAGGAATCTCTGCGGCTTGACGCGAAGGCGTAACTAAACATTCGTCGCAAAAATCCAGTATAATATAAAAAGACAAAGCTATCGGAAGTTATATTTATACAGTGCTTGCGGTAAACGATATGAATAAATTTTTGACGTGCTAATTTCACAAACAAAAACCTATATTAGGTATTACAAAATCAGTAACTTTTTATGTATACCGCAGTGGTAACATACGAGTAGTTCCACTATTGAAAGGCTGCCAGTATATACAACCCATAATTGAAGGCAAAATAGAAGGCACAAGAGGAATCGGACGAAAGAAAATGTCATGGCTTCGAAACATAGCTGAAGAAGTACTGGATTATTTTAATCAAGTTGATATATGAATTATGCAGTTGCCACCAAAAAGCCCGGATTTGAATCTTTTCAAGCATTTACGAAAATTGTTAAACGTCAAATATCTGCACCACAGTTTATAGAATACCATAAGTTTAATCACTTTCTGTCGCACCTTTCATGTTAAGGGCTACAAAGGGCTTCGCCGCGACAGAATGGAATTCCTAAAAATATTGAATAATCAATCATAAAGCGTCAGCGTCACTTACGGTGGTACAAGTCATTGAGATGCTTCCGTTAGATATTTATTAATAAATTCTAGTTTAAAAAAAAAAACTAAAAAACACGCTTTTTGAGTTAATCAAACTAAAAAGTAAAAAATAATTCTTAACATAGGAATAAAAATACTGACGAGAAAATTATTGGCACTGTTCTAAATGCGTAAGATTTTCGAGTTATTTGTGAAAAATAGTTTACCACCTTGCATTTTTTAGGTCGAAAATCAACATCTTAAATCATGAATAACTCAAAAAATATTAACTCACCAAAAAACGTCATATGACATTTTATGCTTAGAATTGATATCTGAATCGACCTATAGGGTCAATTTTAATCTCAAAATTTACACCCCGAGAAGTGGTGGCATTCACCCCCAAGGAAAAAGCACACCTCGGCACAATATAACTTTTGATTAGAGGGGTAAAATGATCTTGTTTACACATTTTCATCAAAATCGATGCTGTTTGAAAAAATTCGAACCTAAATACTGCTACTGACTGGACTATTGAAGAGAAATACTAGCAGAACCCGGGACAGACGTTGTCCTGCCCGAACGTTAACTGACCTGCTTTGGGAATACCACTATCATACTTAGCGACCCCGAAAACGATGAATTTGACACTGAATCGGCTTTTTTAATAGTTTTTATTTTTCATTCCCTTCCCACACCTTTGGTACAAAATTTGGAATGTTACTATTAAACTCAGCGACCCCAAAAATTATGAACTTGACACTAATATCGGCAATTTTTAATAGTTTTTATATTTCAACACCCTTACACCTTTGGGAATATCACTATCAAACTCAGAACTCCGAAAACTATGAATTTAATACTAATATCGGCGTTTTTATTAGTTTTTATATTTCCACCCCCTCTTATCTCTTTCGTAGGCTAACCTGCTTTGGGAATGTCACTATCAAACTCTGCGTCCCGAAGACTATGAATTCGACACTTATATCGGTGTTTTTAATAGTTTTTATATTTTTCCCTTCCTACCCGTTTCGTAGGAGTTTCAACACAATTGGGAATGTCACTATGAAACTCATCGACCCCAAAAACTATTAATGAAAGATATGTTTGCTGGAATCCCGGGCCTCGAATAGATTAAGGGTTATTTGCAAAAGACCTGATAGGTCTAGGTGCTTGAAAGGCTGCATAGCCTTTACTGCGATTGACTTTGGGGTGCAAAATCGCGTTACGTTTATTGAACATACTTTTTAAAAATGGAGAGCGATTTAAGTGATTTTAAATTTTCAAATACGCCCGCTAATATTAAGGAACAAGCCAACATAGCGTCATTAACATTACTACCACAAAAATCTAATAAAGACAGGTATGAAAATAAATTTTGAAAGTTGGAGGTTGTAACTGCCACTAAAAGGGGGATGACATGTTTTGTTGCAGAATGTCATTTCGTAATCTAAAATTGACGTGTTTCAAGATTTTTTTATAAATATGCATAAACATTGGAATCACGACTTTATTCCATTTGGCTGTTCCACACTGTATGTGAGTTTTTAGTTTCCCAACAAGATCAAAGAATAATAAATTATAGTTCAAAAAACTTAAAACACGCTTTTAGAGTTAATCAAAATAAAAAATAATTCTTAACATAAGAATAAAATTACTGACGAGAAAATTAATGTCACTGTTTTAAAAGCGTGGGGTGCTTTGTATATTTTCCAAAAATTCCGGTACGTGTCTCAAATAGCTTAATTGGTAGAGCTCTTAGCGCGTAACCAATAGATCTGAGTTTGGTTCCCAGTCTGAACCGTCCGAATTATTTTTTCGTTTACCGAAAATTACTTACCCGAGTCGGTTTCCTTCCCTTTTTCTCAATCCTTTCTTTTCTCATTTTCCTAATAAGCTCAAATTTTTCCCTAGTTTCATTTTGAAACGCAAAATTAGTTTAAAAAAAATGTCATACAAAGCACCCCACGTTTTTAGAACACAGACATTAATTTTCTCGCCAGTAATTTTATTCTTATGTTAAGAATAATTTTTACTTTTTAGTTTGATTAACTCTAAAAGCATGTTGAGCGACGGGCGACGCCGACGATCGAGCAGTAGCGAATAGAAGCGTGGCGGCTAGAGAATTGCGCTGAGGTGTGGGTGGCTTTACCTGAAGGCTTCGACTGCTGTTGACGTCGTCTTCTGCAACGTAGATGTTAAGAGTTCCTTCGATAGTTCGGTTCAGCTGGTTCGATGGGTTTCACTTGCTGTAGATCGAAGGGTTCCCTGGCTTTTATCGCCTTGAATTTCGTTTATAAAGTAAATAAAACAAAACACTTGTCATCGATAATATATTGTAGAATGTATACATTGAGCTTACAGTTTCAAGCCTCCTGTATCTTCAGAAAATTTTCACTGGCTGTCGACTTTGAATTTAACTTTGATTTTACGTGATTGCATTCATATACATTTTTTTTAACACGTGGTGTTTTAGAGCGGTGCTCTTTGCGCTGCTCCGTGTTCGGAGGTTCGAAGGGAAGAGAGTCAGTCGGCGAGTCGAGCAACTTCGCCCTACTTTTTCGCGCTCAAGTCCGTGCTTTTAATTGGTCAAAGCGTAACGGTCTTTTCTTTGAGCATGATTCTAACTTTCACGTGATAAAAGGGTGATCGGATTACAAAAAAACTGCACATGTTTCAGCTGATTTTTTTGTTGACGTCATAGCCGTACTGAGTGGTTTTAAAAATCAAGGAATTTCTCAGAGAGGAATTGTACAGTTTGGAAATATTAATTTCCAACACGTGTTTTTTAATTTTTTTAAACTATGATTTATTTTTCGCTTATTAGTTTGATTTGTTTTACTTACCCTTTTGCCATTCATCCCTTGGCACGTAATCCTGGCGAAACTAATCAGGATAATCAGATATTTTGATCGAATTATTGCATTGTCGTCGGTCTTTGATAAGTGTGTGAAGTTTAAATTAAATCTGATCGCTTAAAGTAGGGCAAATCGAGACCAAAGAGTCAGTTACAAACAAACAAACAAACATACTCGGGAAACTAATATAAGCGTGTTAAAAAGAGGGCAAAGCAGGCCAGCTTATACTAAAACTTTAACATATGAGAAAAGTCGGATGGTTCCTAAAATTTTATTCATCTCTCCGGGCACACGATTAGTTAACAATAAGAATAATATTAATAACACAATGTACGAAATTATTTAGGACAAATTATAAAGAGCCAAGACATTGACCTTAGCTAAAAATTTAAAACGAATAAAAATAATATAATTATTATGTTTGTTTAAACTTTCACATTTTTAAGGATTTTTTCTGGTCGATTATTTATTGAAGTATGAAATTTCGCTTTCATTTAAATTTATGCTTGAATAAACACCTAATATTAATTTGAACATTAAGAATTATCCATAAGGTAACTAAAATAAAAATACCAGTCAATGGGGCTGCCGATAGAAGAAAAAACTTAAAATCATTTTATAATAATAGCCTAATAAAAGTGGGCTGTCAGCTAGAGGCCAATTTTTGACAGACAGATAGAAGAAGAAGCTATGACGTTTTTTTCATTCTATTTTGCTATATTGGGGGATTTTCCCCTAAATTTGGGGGATACTTTAATCTGGGGTATTTTTTGGGGGAAAAATTTAATGTTGAAACATTTTAAAATTATAAGTTGCTATAATATTTAGTTTTTGCCATCTTGTTATAAGTTTATTTGTTTATTAAGAGTTTATTTTTATTTGTAAATATATTCATACTAATAGTACAGAGGTTCCTTTTTTTATTAGTTTTTTCATTTGTATTGAAGTGTGATTGTTAATTTAGAATTTATTTTTCATGTTTAAATTTTAAAAATATACGAGGGTAATTCACGAATTGTTGACCCTAACATAGTAGGCGTTTAATGACAAATGCAAATAAAGTATCAGGCAAAAGCTTATTGCATGACATTATTGTGTGCCAATTAGCATCAGTAAAAGCAATCCTTACCAAAACCTTTTTCGATGTTAAACCAGTCCGTGTAAGTTCCGTTTATCATGACACGAGCAGTGAAATCCTCGTGATTTCAGTGCTCGTGTCAAACTACCGCTCACCCTATACATAGACAATGTCTACCACAATTTATTTCTCCCCACTCTGTTATAAGCGTTTTCCAAGTCTACGAAAGAGCAGTACACCTTTTTGAATTTTATCCAAGAATTTTTCGACTATGCCTCATAATGAAGAGACCTGATCCATACATTTCTTCCTCTTCTAAATCCTGCTTGCAGATCCCATATCTTCTGATATTTCATTTGTTACTCTACTTATTAATATCTTTGCATACAGTTTGCCGACGATGCTGAGTAAACTAATACCTCGTTAGTTTTTGCAGCATTTCTGTGGACCTTTTCCTTTATAAAGCGGAACGATAACTACCTTGCACCAGTGTCCTGGTGCTGCTTCTCCAGCAATGGTTAAAAATGCAGTACAGCAGACTAGCTTCCACAATCTCTTTGATACTAATTTAGTAAAATGGTAGTAACCATTTAGATAAATAGATTAAAATACTTTGATCTACTTGAAATGTCCACCATCAGAACAATAAATTGATTGTATAATTTACTACTTAAGAGATTACTTAGACCACCAGTTGATATACACAAAAAACACCATTTTATGGGTAAAAACTTAAACCCCAACAAGTAAACTAATGACTTACAAAAAATAGCAGATATGATTAAATAAGCTCAAGCAAAGATTATCCCACCTAAATAGGGGTGGATTTTTTAGTGCGTAGACCTGACACAGTCAGTGGAGTCTCACAGTAGAACTTGAGAAATCACTCTTATTAAAACAACTAGATTTGCATTTTGAGTCATTTTAATTAGTGTTTATCACTTATCAAATTGAGTAGCACCATGTCAGTTGGTAAAAGCACATTTGAAGTTAATAAATTTATAATAATTCAACTTTAGAAAAATAGAAATAGTTGGCATGTCATTTGCGAGAAAAAAAAGTTTAGGGACCAAGACTAAAAGAATCGATCCAAACATGCTGAAGAAGTAAAATTCTAGCAATAATTTTTCCCGGTTGATAAAAATATAAATGAGCTTCTTTTATAAATAAAATATATAAAACAAAATAAAAGTTAATTCATTTTATTAAAAAGATATCTGTTATTAAATAAATACTAATCGTTGGGAAAACCCCAAACCTTAAGGCTCCCTGCATCTCGTTTTCTATCATAATTATCCTTATCATCACAAGCATAAGCTAATAAGTAACTAGATGGATGCCAAGCTACAGTAAAAGTAGCAGCTTCAACTGAAATATCAGCTATTTTATCTCCTGTTTCTACAAATCCAATGTCTATTAATAAATCTTCTGAAGCTGAAGCCAACAACTGTCCATCATAGCTAAATGATATTGTCCTCACTGGCCAGTCCATTCTAAAATGTATCCAAATATTATGAACGGTTTATAAAAACCTTACAATACAATTTTTTACCCTGTCCTCTAATTTACCATCAAAATCAATTAAAATTTGAATTAAGAAGAAAAGCATAAAGCCTAGCATACATACATACATATAGTCACGCCCTTTTACCATATAGGTGGGCAGAGAACACTTGTTTCCACTTCCGCTACAGTTTGTACACACATCTTTAACTTCTTCTACTTTCATCAGCGCTTTCATACACGCTCTTCGGTTGCTGGAACTCTTGACCTTGCCTTTCTTTAAAACAATTTTGATCTAATCGAGATATGTTCACCTAGGTTAACCTATACAGACTTGGTCCATTCACACTCACCTTATAAATCTGTTTCGTCAGTTTTCTTTCTTTATCTATCTTTGTTACCACATCTTCTTTTACACCACAGCGTTTCCTTATTAAACTATTCCTCACTTTATCTATCAAAGTCACTCCAGCTATACTTCTCTGACTACTCATTTCCGTAGCGTTGTTCCTACTTTTAAACCAAACCCAACACTCACTACCATACATAAGTGTAGGGACCAGCACTTATCTATGGACCTATGGATCTATGTCCAACACCTTTTTCAATGTTAAACCAGTCCGTGTAAGCTCCGTTTATCCTGACACAAGCAGTGGAATCCTGGTAAAGTGATTTCAGTGCTCATATCAAACTACCGCTTACCCCATTCATAGACGATGTCGACCACAAATCATTCCAAGAAATAGACCTTTTAACTTCTAGCCAAGAATTTTTTTACTATGCTAGCACACCCCATATCATCTCATTCGTCATTCTTTTAATCAATATCTTTGCATGCAGTTTTTTTATGATACTAAGTAAACTAATGGGGAGTTCTTACAGCCCTGCTGCGAACCTTGTCCCTTGTAAAGTGGAACGATAACGGCCTTAAACCAGTCGTCTTCTACGCTGCCGTTCCTCCAACAAAGGTTAAAAAGGCGGTACAGCAGATTAGCTGCCACGCCCTGTCCATCATTCAGCATTTCAGTCGTAATCCTGTCGTGCCCTGCAGCATTACCCAATTTCAGACTGTTCAACGTTTCCACAATTTCTGTCGTTCTAATTTCACTTGCATTGCAACTTTTACTCATGTCTGCGAAAGGGGCCTGTGCTTGTGTATGCTCTTTCTGAAATAAACTTTCCTTCCATCTCTTCAGAATGCATTCCTCTCCTTTCACCATACTACCATCTTGGTTTCTGATTTTTTTCTAATTGCGAAGTAGTATTTTTACCTCTGGCTGTTCTTATGGACTTCCAGAAAAGTTTAACATTGTTCTGGATATTGTCAAATAATTTTCTATCAAATTCATCTTAATTGTTCCCCTTCTTTCTTGCCACAACCTCTTTTGCCACAACTTTTAACCTTTTATATTCATTCCTTGCCTTGTTTACATCTTCGAATGTTGCCTTTTGCGTTCTTTGATTGGCTTTTGTAGCCAGCCAATCCAGCTAGGCTTTTTTTCTTTTCTACACTGTTTTTTGAACCTCTACGCACACTTTCTTTAACTTGCATCATTTCCTTCTTTTACTTACCTTCTTTTTCTTTAATCAATACCTTTGCATACAGTTTGCCGGCGATGGCGATAATGAGTAGACCAATACCTCGGTAGTTTTTGCAGTCCTGCTGCAAACCTTCTCCTTTATGAGGCGGAACAATAACTACCCTGCACCAGTCTCCTGGTATGCTTGCGCTCCTCAAGCTAAGTTTAAAAAGGCGGTACAACAGATTAGCTACCACCCATTGTCCAGTCGACAGCAATTTAATGGTAATCCTGTCATACCCTGCAGATTTCCCCAATTTCATACTGTTTAACACTTTCATAATTTCTTTCATACTAATTTCATTTTTATTGCAACTTTCACACTCATGTCACTGAATTGGGTTTGAGCTTGTGTTTCCTCATACTTAAATAAAGTGTTCGCTTCTTAATATGAAAAGTGGCAATGCTGCTATTCACGGCCAAAAATTCACATGTAAATGGTTAACGTTAAAATTAAAACGTAAGGACGTAAAAGATGGTATTAAATCATATATTTTTGTACGATTTACTCCAGCAAAAGTACTTATTTATTCGTAAGCGTTAAATATTTGGTGAAACTCGATCCGACTTACAGATCTTTACAGTGTCTTTTAAGGGTTTTTGTTAATAACTGTTCCATTTATCATATTCAGATGTTTATAAATCATTCAAACTAATGGTGAGAAAAAGATAATAACAAAAATGATGGAAGAAGGATATTTACATCGGTATCAAAGGGGAAAATTAACGGTTTATATTATGTAGACATTCAGAAGTTATAATTATGTAGACATTCAAGCAGTTATATTTAAACATTTAATCAATTTTATGTAGACATTCAATTTTTTACTATTATACCTATGAGTACCAGTACCAGATACTAACTTACATAGAAGATATTCTTTTAAGTTACTTACCAATCGCAACAAGATTTTTAGTGTTATTTAAAGTGAAATCTTAATGTACATCAAAGTTAGTTGATACAGTCCACAATCAGTTATTAAATCGAGTAAAGAAAATACCAATGGAAATCTACCCATTGTCCAAACAAGGACCTAACGTAAACTTTTAAAATATTTCTTCCATCTCTTCAAAACACATTCCTCTCCTTTCACCATTTTACCATCCATCAAATTCATCTTTATTATTCACCTTCTTTTTACCACAACCTCTTTGGCCACACCTTTTTAAGTTTTTATACTCATCTCTTGCCTTGTTTACATGGTCAATAGTTACCTTTTGCATTCTTTGATTGGCTTTTGTAGCCAAACAATCCAACCAGGCTTTCTTCTTTTCTGACACTGCTTTTTAAACCTCTACACACATATTCTTTAACTTATATCCTATCCCTCTTTTATATAGCATAAATAAAATATTTACCTAAAATTCATCTGTATTTAATTTAAACTTAAGTATATCGTAAAAATGCACTTTTAAGCTTATAATCAAGATCCAATAATTTATAGTAACTTTTTAGTTGTGTTTTTTAAGATACAGCAGTCACATTTAATTTTTAAAATAAATTTTTTGATAACTTAAATTAGATTTAAAATGAATAAAATTTTAATAGAAACGAAATGCATTCTTACCTTGTAAAAACTCTTTTGCATGCTAATTCATTAATATCCCACAAAGACACCAATGCATCTGCACTTCCAGTTGCAAAATATTTACCTGTGGGGTCAAATTCTATACAAATACAAGTCCCAGGGTGTGCCTTTAAAATATGTTGCCTCTTCAATTCAGGATAACTACAAAATATTGTGATTTAATTTTAATGTTGGTCAATAAATGTATGCTTACAACAAATGGAATATATATTAACATATATGTGTATATTTCTTAACATAGCAATGAACCAAATGAAAGAAAAAGGATAAATTACAAACCTTAAAATATGGACACAGCCCTGACCATTAGTTAAAAAGAAAAGATCACTAGTATTATTCCAAGAGATTTCATTAACTTCAAAATGAAACTGCTCCTCAGCCTCTATCTTATATGATCTTGCATCAATAAATGTAACCAAATCTTCTTTATTTCCAACAGCTATTGCATTACCATTTGGTGACCAAGTTATATTGATATTTTCTCCCTTGGTATTTATAGTAGTAACACATTTTTGAATTCTCGTATCCCAAATCCTTACTGATTTATCTCCACTCGCAGTACTAAGCAAATCCGGGTGAGTTTGATGCCAACAAAGCTGATCCACTGAGCCTCCATGTCCTTTAAATACATGCTCTTTATTCTAAAAATATAAATCATAAATTACAATTGCTGCATTTATACATTAATATTAGAAACTTCTACTATAAAAATATCTTACCAGTCTATCTCTATCCAAAGTGTAAACACAAACAGATTTATCAAAAGAACCTGACGCTAGTCTCTTGCCATCACAACTCCAACCAACAGAATGTACTTTAGATGAATGACCTACATGTTCTTTGTATTTATTATGAGTTTTGAAGTGATTCTGAAATTCTTCAATTTTTTCTTGGTATCTTTTTGTCGTAAAACCCATTTTACATCAGCCTACAACCAACGAAGACTTCGTTGCTATAACTTTTTAAGAGGTAAACAATCAGCAAACATAACCTCAAACAAAAATTTTATTTAGATTGTGTCTAAGTATACAGCAACGAATTAATTACGTTAAAAAATGAAAAAAATAGCTTTAATATCGGAAAAACAATAAAGCTGTTGTAATATCAATAATATTTTTAAAAGTGTATCTCAATCCTTTCAAGTTAAAATTATATTTTACTCTTTTCATTAAAACCGTGATCATTGTCTCTTAACAGACATTTAAAAAGTAGGAGTTAAGACAAGTAGTTTCAATTACGGTAACAGATACGGACTAGCCTATTTGTTATTTAAACCTATATTCTTAAATTAGTTCAAACAATTTTTTTTTGAAAACTTCATATGCGTTATTAAAGAATTATATATTTTTTAGTTATTGTTACTTGGACAGGACTGGATTATTTTGAAACTTTCACCACTAAAATGTGTTTTCACTTAAAATGTTATCGGAAGGGATGGAAAAGCTTTAATCGACTTAAAAGCGGAGTGGGAAATACTAAGGATAACCCGGCTAAATAGGATAACCTGGCTAAATGGAATTACCTCGGAGATCTGCCTACCCTATGCGAATGTGGAGAACCAGAAACCATCGAACATCTATATAGCTGCCCACACTGCCCAACGATCTGTACTCTGGAGGACCTCCTATCAGCTGAAGAAAACGCACAATTTTGGTCCGATAAAGTGTAATCTGTATTTTTTTTCTTTTACTTATTTTATATATATATATATATATATATATATATATATATATATATATATATATATATATATATATGAATACTAGGTTTTCTGGATAAACCGCGTTCAGAAAATTTGTTTTCTCGACGTTTCGGCTCCCGCTTTGGAGCCATTATCAAGAGTTAGGTTAGGGTTAGGAAGGGTAAGGTTCAGTACGTTTTCGTGGTCTCAATCAGCCTACTCCTCAGGGACAATATATATACACATATATATATATAAATTTATAGAAAACTATAACATTATTATAGTAAACTATAAACATTTTTCGACAGCGTGAATGGATGTAAAAAATGTTTAACTGATTTTTTTTAAAAAATCCAGCTAATTTCACTGTCTGTCACCTATATTATAGGTTTATGTGGGTCGATTATGTATAAAAAAACAACTACTCCTCTGGCTATATGCCGCGACAGGCATTGAATTACATCTGATACATAATCATGTATAATATCCCATTTCGGGTAACAATATGCAGATGCTTGTTAAGTAAGAGAAGAAACTATTAGATTTATCCATCCGAAGTAACCACCTATGGACCGGTTTCGGGGTGTCTTGCCCCTCATCAGCATAGGTCAGGTCTACCTCGACTGGACACATCAACAGCTTCGACTCCTACCAAGTATACATGAAGTGCTACGCGAAATTCATTTTCAGACAGAAAAATATTCTGTAACCGTTAAAAAACATTTAGCATATATTGGTAAACAATATTGTTTGAATCGGCACTTAAAGTGGCGCTGGTGTTATGATTAATGAAGTAGGGCACGTTGCAAGTGTACCATTCATTAGCAAATTATCTTTACCTACTCATGGAATGAAAAGTCAAATTGATATTTTGCTAAAACTTTGGATTAGAGTTTATGAATATCTATTTATACTTCACATATTTCGTAGTTTACATAGTTTTAACACCAGAAACACAAACTTACGTATTTCACCGAATATTATTCGACAAATACTGTTATTTGAAAAAATTGTATTACACAGATTATATAACTTAATTAGAAATAGTATCGATCTTTTTATCGCACTAAAATATGGCAAAAAACATAACAATGTCATTAGTTTGGTATTATTTCGTTATTTATTCACAGATTTTATACCACTTCAGCTTTGCATTATTAAATTTTGTAGATTGTGTACATTGATCAGATTGAACATGACATAATATTTCAAATTGTAATTGTGAGTGAACAAAAACATGTATGACCTTATTTTAGGGTAAGTTATTTTTTTATCTTTATCGACAATCTCTCGCAACAACTACTAAACAAAAAGAAATGAAAGTCAAACAGCAACAAGAAAATTCCATTCAAAAGTCTTTATTACAGGCGATATTCATGTTCGAAAATCAAGTAAAGTTCTTACGAAGTCAGTTGGACAAGTATAAAAACAATATTTCATCCGGCGGCTTGCCCAACTTTGTTGTTGCATAGGCGTCACAACAGATATTTTATTAGTAGTTTTACTGCATTAAATAATTATTGGGTTAACAATGTTCTCAATAAAATATATATTTTGAAATGTATCTTTATAAATATAAGGGGTTTTCGTTATACCTATTTAAATTCAAAACTTATTTAATTGGGTTCGTAGATTGGCATGTATTTTAAAACTCATTTTAAATTTTTTTCAAAAACTTGAAGTAAGTATTGTTTTGACTTACGTGATAAGGTGACCACGCTAAACGAAACACTATTATACATTAGTCACTATCGAAACACTCATCAGTACTTGAGTCTTCTTGGGTATTTATCACTATCGGTTCGATTTGTGGCAAAACACAATATTGGTTTTCTTTTTCTTTTATATAATAATATGGAGGCAAACGCATAACTGTTTGACCGTAAGATTCAAAAAGTTTGTCTATGACGTATTCTTTTTTAAAATTTTGCTGTTTCACTAGTTCCAATTTTTTTTTTGTGCAGTTTTTAAAGGGTATTTCTATAATAATAATAATAATAATAATAATAATAATAATAATAATAATAATAATAATAATAATAATAATAATAATAATAATAATAATAATAATAATAATAATAATAATAATAATAATAATAATAATAATAATAATAATAATAATAATGATAATAAATGTCTTTATTGCCAATTATAAAAAAGAATTACATTTTGTTTACATATATTTAGGGCGAGATTCAGTTTGTATGTAATAATAAATAAGGTACAATATAACTATATACTTGGTATTTAACATATATCTGCTCTTCCATCTAACCCCAAAAGAAAGTCAAAAACAGCAAATAGAATAATAAAAAAATAATTTAAATTAATAGAAACAAAAATAATAATAGTTTAGCAATAAATTAGCAATTTTAATCCAAAATATTAAATTATTGTTGAGAAAAATAATAGTCAAAGAGAGCTTGTTTGAGATTATGTAGTGATGAGTTACTGTAATCGTGAGGTAAATTATTGAGACAGTTAACAATACAATAAGAAAAGGATCGTTTGAAAGACTCAGTGTGGTGACGTGGTATAGTTAGTATAGAGTGTTTCTATGTCTTAAGTTTAGAGAATGTACATCGGTTCTGTATTTTATTTTATGATACAGATATGGTGGAAGATTTTTCCTTTAGTAGCTTAATATAAAACATGGTAGAATGCAATTATCGACGATTTTTCATGTGTAATCATTTAGTATGTTTAGTTATGTTTTTAGTATCTAAAAATTTTATTATATCTGCTTTTTTGGTGGTTGTATTTGGAATTTTGGTATGTAGTCGGGAATGGTGTGATGCGTTGTCCATAATAGATATGTATAAAACGGAAAAATATGTATTTATAACAACACGACACTGGTAAATAATTGTGTCAACACTGATTTGTTTTTTGCCGGCATCGACTTTTGAGGTGAGAAAACTACCGATAAAATTTGGCCAATTAGGATTAAGTACTATCCAATAAGATGCATAGAATCACAAAAGTTTCTCCGACAGTCCACGTGGACAATACCGGGAGTAATCAATTACAAACGGTTCAGTTTAGCTTAATGCTCGACGTGGCATTATTGACCGTACCCCGATTTTTGCGTTGTCCAACTGAATTCGTATAAAGTATACATGAAAATTCAATATTTCAACGTTTTCGGAAAATTTACAAGGAAGCTGATTTTTCTGCCGACGCGACGTCAGTAAATGGAACTAATTGAAACTCGTTAAACTAGCTGTTGCGAATTGCATTTGAATAAACTTCGCGGGCTAAGGTGGAATCGGTGTTGCCAATCTCATCAAATAATTTTATTTTTTTAGCAAATATAAGAACGATAAAAATAGATGGAGAGCATGGGTCGTATCTGCTACAATTTTATTTTCATGCATTTGCATCGTACTGATAGTAGTGGATAATACGTATGGAATTTTTGGCGAAAATGACACCGAATATTGTTCAGAAAAACCTTCACATTCAAAACGTTTGAATCAACAAAATACATCAATGGCTAATTTAAAGACACAATCGTGTAGTATCTTAAAACACGACGAATGCGTTATTACTTGCTCATCAATTTCTATTAATGACGTAGTTATGCAAAAGGTAGATGTAAGTATATTTATTACAGCTTATAAATACAAAAAAGACGTGAGTAAATATTGATTCCATTACCAACTTATTCTTGCTATTAAACAATTTTTTTTATTTTAATATGAAAAAAAGTCTTTCATTGCTACGAATCCTTTAATGGACTAAGTGCTCAGGTCACGAGATGCGCGTGTTTGGGAAAGTTCATGTAAGTTTCACAGATTTAATTCAAAGTAATATTGTTGATTCTATAAACAATTGTGCCTATTGACAAACCAGTTAATAGTATCGTCTCTCACGACGGCGCAGAGATAAACTGGCCCTAACAGAGACAGAAGTCATGAATAGTATTGTTCAAGTACTCAAGAGGCTACAGTCGCCGTTAAAATATTTTTTGGCCATTAGCCGCTATTTTATCCTCTAATCGGATCATACACGGAGTATATCGTGTACATTATTACAAACTGTTTTATGTGGAGTGCTCTTACCAGATCATAGAAGACGGGGCCCCAAAGCACCAAAGGAACTACGTGGATTCAGCGTGGTAAGTCGTAGGAAGCAATTGATTTTATTTTTACTTTTACATAAAACATAGTT